>CAUJGJ010000025.1:1818900-1856400 GCA_963170055.1 Halisarca cf. caerulea
AGATACTCCATGCTACATACAGAGTATAGACTATCATCTATGGTATTGGGTACAGTATTCTTAAGTACAGGTTGGGAGTAGAGTGGTTGGTACTGATCTATGGCTTGTCTCCCTGCCCACCCTCCAGACAACTGGAGAACAGACTGGAAGATCTGAGGAAGACGTCAAGTGTTGTCTCACCACCTCTTGGTTCGCAGAATTGATTGGAATTTGTTGGGAAATCTCATTTTTTAAAACAGTTAATAGTATTAAAGCCAATTACTGTGGATTTTTTTTTCAAATTGCACACAATAAAACATTAAATTGTTGTATGCTGTTTTGCTTTTGTCTGGAATTGAAGGTTTATAGTCACTTGCGGTGGTAACACTGTATACAGCATGCTAGTTCTATACAGCCATGCACCCTATACCCCACAGTACTGTGAACAACACTGCCAGTAATAATATACATTCCAGCAAACCTCTCTAATCCAACACTCATGTGCATGGGACTTGAAACAAAATTAATGTCGCATTAACAGGAGGTTGTTGGATTATGAAGTGATTGTTAGTATACTTTATGCTTTAGTATAATATGGTGACTATACCTCATAAGATGGTTGGATTAGAGATTTTCGGATTACAGAGTTTTCACTGTAATTAAGTTATACTATTAAGTTCTGAAAGTAAGTAAGTAATTATAGTTTATAATTGTTCTTGCATAATATGGCCGCCTACATGTATATTTGCCACTAAATTTTGACTGCATATGTGTGTATATCTATATATCTATATCTATCTATCTATCTATATATGTATATATATATATTATATATATATATATGTTATATATACATATACATGCACAAAGCTGTTAACTCATGACCACTAACTTATATTATAAGAAGATTACCTTAAAAAATTTGCCAAAGAATCAGTGTTTACTAGTATATATTCAAATATTTAATTGCATGTGCGTTTGTGCTTCCTTCATTTTCTTTTTTTCCGTTTTTTTCTGCTTGTCACTTTCTGTCCAGTGCCTACTGTATTTACCTCACTTCTATATGGAAATAATATATATTATTATTATGATGTTATGCATACTGTACACTAAGGTTAATTGTATTACATATACAGTGAGACCTCACTTATCCGCACCTCAGATATATCCAGTTCCCTCACCTTCGGATCCGCAGCATGCATGGTTTTTATATTGGAACAAATCTGTAATAAACCAACTGTACATTATATATATAATATATATATGTTACTGCAGCTGCTCCCTCATTTATCCAGTTCGATCCCTCACTTTATCCACAATTTCATCCAGAACGGATGCATGTGCGTGTGCAGATATAAGTGCATGAGGTCTGACTGTACATGTAAATTTAATATGTATATATATAATTATTAAATATTGTATGTAAATGGGGACTCCATAATTTAATTATTATTATTACACGTATATGTACATCAGGGGCGGATTTAGGGGTGTTTCTGTGGTTTCCAAAAACCAGTCAAGCTACTTGGAATTCTTGGAATTCTTTAAAAGAGCTGTTAAAGCAATATTCAATTCCCATGAAAGCAGAAGTTGCAAGTTACTATTTCATGCTTTATTGCCAGGCCTAGAACTCTTCAACAAAGCTATGTGGAGAATATTTTCTCAAAAAAACAGCTCTAACAACCTTTATTCGAGGAAAAGTGTTTGAAAATCGCTAAGATAGTAAAATCGCCATCTTTTGTTACATCATTTGACATAACACAAGTGACATCAGAATAATTATTAATGATGTTAAAAACTAAATTAAAATGAATTATACTCAAAGTAGCAGTTTTAGATGTATTCTCACTACATACATGTGTCAAAGAGCTGGAATCTCACAGTCAGAATCCAACCTTGCAAGTGGAAGTCATTTTAAGGCATTAATTGCATTATATTACGACATTGGGATCTTATAAAGGAAACTAGTCAGAGTATTTTCTGCATCCGCCCCTGTACATATTGTATATAGTACATGCCAATAAATACACCAATTCATATAATGATTATTGAAACTGGAGCAAAATTAATTGGATAAAAATACATAATTATTTATTGTGTACATGTACATTCTCACAATGGAATACACACACAATTAACATGAATAACAAAACTGATCCACACACACACACACACACACACACACACACACACACACACACACACACACACCACATAAGAAGTACATATATTATATATAAGAAGTACATAAGATGAAAGATAAACATACGTACATGTACACGAGCCCCACAAGAAGACTCTGCACAGACACAGTGCTACAGTAGCCAGACTAACATAATAACAGTATTCTTAATATGTACATTAAGAAAAAAAGGAAAGAAAGTCATGAAATTCTGGTGATCAAAACTGGGTAACATGTTACGTAGCGTGACGTTTAGTGCAAGCAAGCCCACAGCCATGCAGCGAATGATGAGTCGGTGTGAGATGTTTCATATTTCAATCACAAAATCTCTGGTGTTGGGGGTTCTGAAGAGTGAGTCGATGTACGTACTGCGTGTGTGCAATTTCAAGAGAAAGGAACTTGCTAGAATCCCACGTCATGTTCCTGTGTATGTGGAGATATACATAGAGTAGGGGATAAAGTACAGTAGGAATGTACACACACCCACACCCACACACACACACACACACACACATACACACACACACACTACAAATGTACATATGTACATGTATACACATACTAAGCATACGCACGCACACCCACACCCACCCACACACACATACACCCACACACATTATACACACACACACACACACACACACTATACACACACACACACACACACACACACACACACACACACACACACACACACACACACCAGTGGAATACAGCAAAATCCATGATAAGAACTTGGAACTTGTCTCAAGTGAACACTGCAAGAGACCCAGACAAACTCACATAGCATACGCATAATGAACACAGAATGTATACATACACACATAATGAACACAGCATATACACACATAATGAACACAGCATATACACACACACATAATGAGCACAGCGTATACATACACACATAATGAACACAGAATATACACACACATAATGAACACAGCATATACATATACACATAATGAACACAGCATATACATACACACATAATGAACACAGCATATACATACACACATAATGAACACAGCATATACGGTACTTTTCATAATGAAGTGAACGAAATCGCGCGTTCGACCGGCGGTCAACGAGGCGACAGACAACGGTCAGGCACACGATGGCCATTCGACGGTCAGCGGAAGCCACTCGACAGTCATCATTATGTAATGTTTACTTTGGTGTGAATGTAGTTAAGTTTTAGAAAATGGTGTATTTGATCGCGCTACATTGTTCGACGAATTTTGCTTTTTAAGCGCAAAGGGAAGTCTTACTGCCGGATTGTAGATTTTCTGGGCGAAGAGGGCCACACTTTTACCAAGTCAGGGATATGTAGCTTTCTAAAGCGGTACGAAGAAAGAGGAAGCATCCTTAGAAAGCCAGGAACGGGTACGAAGTCCAAGAAAAACTCAAACATTCTTAAATATTATTGGTAAATTCTCATATGGAGCAGGACGATGAAACCTCTCTGGAAGATCTTCCAAAATTATTGTAGAAAGATGTTACTTGTTACTATTTTAATCTATGTTGCTGGTCAACGCGTCGATACGAAGCGGTCAACACCCTGGCGAATACCGATCAACGCCTCGACAGACAGCGCTCAGACAATTGACAGATTCCGGTCGGTCACTCGACCGACAGAGCGACATCGTTCACTTTATTAAGAAAAGTACCGTACATACACACATAATGAACACAGCATATACATACACACATAATGAACACAGCACATACATACACACATAATGGACACAGAATGTATACATACACACATATTGAACACAGCATATACATACACACATAATGAACACAGCACATACATACACACATAATGAACACAGAATATACACACACATAATGAACACAGCACATACATACACAGTAAACAGTTAAGTCAGTAAACATGTTACTCCCCAAAGAGCCATGTGGTAACTAGTACTTATGTACATGTACACACATTTCTATCCTGGTTTGTGAAAGATCAAAGCAAAAAACTGGACATGTTTGGTAGTCATCGCCTGGGTTATAAATACAGGGTTTTAATAGAGTCAGTTTGGTACTAACAAAATCAATTATGCAGGTCAAATTGCCAATCAAGTCTACAAATGAAAATCAATTTGCAGGGATAGAAGTCAGTTACGTACATTCCGTTTCACTCACACGATATCCGTGTCATCGCCAGGTGTACTAAACTGCAATGGTACACAAATACTGCACTTACGTATGTACGTACTTATAATACAGTCAGACCTCACTTATACGCACACATCCGTTTTGGAAGAAATTGCAGATGAAGTGAGGGAACTGGATAAATGAGGGAGGAGTAGTATAGTGTACAGGAGGATTATTGCAGATTTATTCCAATAAAATTACTGCGGAAGGTGAGTGAACTTGATATCTGAGGTGCGGATAAGTGAGGTCTCACTGTATACTGTAGGACTATTGAGATAGAAGTGATAGAAGTCAGTTACGTACATTTCGTTTCATGCGTACGATATTCGTGTCATTGCCAGGTGTACTAAACTGTAATGGTATACAAATACTGTACTTACTACATACTGTATATATGTACTTATAATATACGTACTGTAGGTGTATAAAAGTGTACTTACTACATACTGTATGTACGTACTTATAATACAGTAGGTGTATAAAAGTGATGGACAGTAGCAGCACATGAGCTGACAGTGTTAGAAATAAGGAGCAAGTGGTGGTTGGGCAAATGTTCGGACATTATCATTTTGGGTCGGACAATTTCAGTTCTGCTCAGACATATATACATATTTTGGAGAAGCACACGTGTGCCACAGTAGATGTGCCACAGTTGATGTGCCACAGTAGATGTGCCACAGCAGATGTGCCACAGCAGATGTGCCACAGTAGATGTGCCACAGCAGATGTGCCACAGTAGATGTGCCACAGCAGATGTGCCACAGTAGATGTGCCACAGCAGATGTGCCACAGCAGATGTGCCACAGCAGATGTGCCACAGCAGAAGTGCATCAACACATAGGGAAAGCATACGTAAGTAGACATTCTCAGTACAAATGACTTGGTAACATCACTGTGTGTGTGTATCAAATGAGTGTTTAGGTAGTGCTTAGTCAAATGTTCGACCCAAACCTTTTTGGGTCGGACTATGTCTGAATGCTGACCATTATTTCTAACACTGAGCTGGGTCAGTCAACATTGTAATAGCCTAAGTACATAGTGAGCCACGATGATTGTCTAGCAAGCATCACAAATATCACAAGAATTCCAAAAATCTCCAAAATTTGAAAAAAATCTTCAGAATTTGAAAAAGTGTCCAGAATTTGAAAAAAAATTCCAGAATTTGAAAATATCCCCTTAGCAATGCACAACTCAACAATTCAGAGTTGTACACCACCAAAAAGTAGGTTTTTGACTAGACACATATTCGATGTACTAGCCTCATGGGCACCCCACATGGGCGAGGGCCCCCACAATAAACAAGGGTCCATACCTCCAAGCAGTATGATAGCTTTCGTTAGGAAAGAGACAATCACCAGCATTTTGTCGTGATAAGATAATCACATGTATCGATTATCACGGCATCAAAATTAACCAACAATAAGACAACTGTCTGAGAGAATATCATGGCATGAGGACAATGTGCATTAGGATAATATTGAATTATTGCCCAACCCAATACCTGGGCATGTAACAGTAGCCAAAAGCACCAACCAACAGGGAGACTTACAAACAGCTAAGAAAAACCACCAAGACAACAATATCCCCCACCCCCACCCCCGCACGCATCCTCAGCACACCTAAAACTACCAATTAGCCAAGATAAGCTGTCAAGAATCACAACGGCAACCCCCCACAAAGTGAAGTGTTCAACATAGAATAACAATTAGGCAGGGAGCGCTTAAGATAACAAGGCCGGCAGTGGAGGAGTCTTTGAAGCCTAGGGTGATCACTCTGTCTCCCATTACAACCTCAGGAACGTGCTATCGGCCCCTCCTCTTCCGCCCATCTCCCAACCTGCCGCACTTCGCCCACAGCTCTAGGCAAACTCTGTCCAACGGCCACTATAGGGAACACTACAATATATACAGTGCACAGCTACTAAAAACATGACCAGCCCATTGTGACCTTTGACCTAATTATAGTTGTAAACTATGACCTCATTAGGCAGCCATTTTGGCGAACCTTGAACTCATTACTGAAGAACTGGCCAAAAAGCAGTTTTCAACCATAGAATTGCATTAGGTTTTGCCTGAACTTAAGGTCTCAGTCAATTGAAGTGCAGATGAAGATGGGTAGATCATAGCCTCAGGGGTAAACTGGTGACAGTCAATTTAGAAACCTCACACTTTGCATTGAGTGAATGTGTGTGGGTGCGCATGCACGTGTATGCATATGTGCGTGCATTGAGTGCATGTGTGTGGTTGTGCGTGCATGTGTGTGTGTGTGTGTGTGTGTGTGTGTGTGTATGTGTGTGTGTGTGTGTGTGCGTGTGTGTGTGTGTGTGTGTGTGTGTGTGTGTGTGTGTGTGTGTGTGTGTGTGTATGTGTGCATATGAATGGACAACTTTACACATGTACCTCATGAGCACACGCAAAAGCAGTACAAACTGTACTTACAGAGCTTCGTCCTGTGACACTTTAGCTCTTGTGTAGTAGTTGCAGTCTCGGCCCTACATTTGTACACGAAACACACACAGTAAGTACATACACATACATGCACTTATGGCATACATTTTGTACATGAAACACACACAGTATGTACACATACATACATGCACTTATGGCATACATTTGTACACGAAACACACACAGTAAGCACCTTTACATGCACTTATGGCATACATACATTCGTACATGAAACACACACAGTATGTACACATACATACATGCAATGATGCATACATTCAACAAACAAGTACATACAGTGAAACCTCTCTCAACCGAACCCTCTGTAACCTGAAACCCTCTCTAAACTGGACATGTTTTCAAGTCCTGTTCTCTGTACTTGCTATACATATAAGTACATGGAACCGCTCCACTCTGGAGATCTCTCCAAACAAAACCTTTTCTCTGGTCCCAAGGGTGTTCACACACACACACACACACACACACACACACACACACACACACACACACACACACACAGCACTGGGGTGGTGGGTATATATGTGGATTAAGAAGGTACGCAGACGTCTATGCTTTACTGAAGAGGTGGAATAACTCATCTGAAACTGGCAAAGTTGGTGTTTGGAAAGAGACTGTATTTATTACACACGTGTACACAACACACACACACACACACAAACACACACACACACACACACACACACACACACACCTGCTCTGGGTTGTAAGGAGGCATGAGTATGTCCAGAAAAGCCACAGGTTCACTGAAGAGAGGATTACCGCAGCAGCACATTAACGCATACTTGCCCTATATTACACAATACTTGCCCTATATTATACAATACTTGCCCTATATTACACAATACTTATGTATGTATGTACACAGTCACAATACATGCACAGTACGTACGCATATACATATATGTATGTATGCACATATAATATATGTACGTGCATATGCACATGCACCACGGCCAGAGCAAGCTCTGTACGATTGGTACGGCCATCAACATACTGACAATTGAAATGACTGTAGTATTGCAGGCCCTGAAACATTCAACACTATAATAATTTTAGGTAAGCTTGCAGCAACAAGTGGTATGGAGATGGCCGTAGTAGCCACACCAGTTGACCTGGCACTGTACACATACACATACATACGTATCTGCTTCCACAAACGCGGACGCCGGTATATCAAAAACCCATCATATTATACATTCGTAATAATATACGTATGTACAGTATAATAGAACCTGCGGAATCGCGTCCATCGCAGCACAATTCGCCCCCATCTTTCCAAGTGAATGATGCACATATGTACTGTATGTACGTTTGTGCTGGGTGGCAGTGTTTCATTTAGAGGAGGGGGTGGGGTGGGACAGTCACTCTGGCCCTCTTGCCTTTTTTTGCAGGGAATACTTTTAGCCCCCACTCCGGGACAAATTCTCCCTGGTTGATCCTTTGGCCTACATTACCTCATTATTGTCATCACAGAATCCCTACCTTGCCATGTTGTTGCTTGCACATTGCAACACACACACACACACACACACACACACACACACACACACACACACACACACACACACACACACACGCACGCACACACACACACACATACACACATACACATACACACACACACACACACACACACACACACACACACACACACACACACTTACTCCAGTGCCTCTATTTCATGAATATTTCCATTATGTGGGTAGAGAACACAAGGAATGGACTCGTTTGTTAGTGTCACTGAACGCTCCAATTTGTGTGTGTATAACATTGAACCTGTGGAATGTGGAGAGATAAGCACAATTATAGCCAACCACACAGTAAACATATGCACCAATGTACGTATGGAGCTAGTGCACTGGTAGAGAAGTATGGACAGATAAGATAAAAATGAATAAAATTGATGAGTCCAGTGGATGGGATTATTTCTTCTGATCCACTGTGCCAGTCTCAGTTGGATTTCACACACCCCACACCCTCACCCTCAAAATTGACAAACGTACAACAGTAAGATACTTTATATGTACTTGTATCCTGGTGTGGGGGCGAATTATGGGTGGATCAAAGGAAAAAGTGTGCTGACATTTGTGATGTAGCACAGGTCACTGATATACGTACGCACACTTCCTAATTGATGTCAATTGATGTCTATTGGTAGGGTAAGTGGCTAAAACTGATCTAGATGAGACTGTACACACCAGCAGTAAACATTGAATGGTTGCCAGGATACAAATTAGTTATATCCAGTCCAGGTGTGCTGCAGCAGAAAATACAGTGCTGACTGACAAATACAGTGCTGATGACCTCGGGCTTCGCCCTTGGTCAGTCAGCACTGTATTTCTGCTGTAGCACACCTGGACAGGATATAACTAATACATATATTATATATGTATTATACATATATCCAAGAGTATGTACAGAGGTAGGAATAACATCTGACCTTTGCTAGGACAAACAGCCGACCCAGTGTACGTATTATTGGTGGGACATTTTGAAGATTGGTCAGCCATTTATGCTCATCAGTGATTTTGTAATACGCACAATGGAATCTTTAACACTGAACTGTGACAATGTAGAGAAGCGCTGGTCGGCCAAATGGCTGACCCAAGTTGATTTTAGTCAGCCATATTTGCGTTTTGCTTGGAAAATGGCAGATGGCATACTGCCATTTCTAGCCCTGTAGGACTAAACTACGTACGTACATATACGATGGCGGAGAACGAACCCCCCTTTTCTAATCCTTCATTTTAAAATTGCAGGCTACATAATCCAAATTTGAATTACAAATGCTAAAACTTACATTCCAGCTATGATTCTAAGTTGAATTACCCAAACTTCAGAGTAGAACACATATTTAGGTTTAGAATTAGAGAAGAAGCACTCTTTTAGGTCAAATTTCCTTCCCATCAGGAAATCCTGGATCCGCCCCTGATATAATGTACGTATGTAGGTACCTCCTAAGCACACTTAACTGTATATTTACATGACTATATGTAACATACGCGCGAGAGCTAAACCAACATTCCTTCTTCAGCACTTCAACAACCACAGAGAAATTTCTCTATCCAGAGATGCACAGGATGTCCTGCTGACATTAGATACTCGTGTAGACACTGTTCGTTCATATGTTCATGGAATGTACTGTGCCATTATTGGCTGTACTCGCAGTCAAACCGAACAAAATGAAGTACCTTCCACCACACACATAACACATCAAAGCAACTGCCGCACACATACATACATACATACGTACATACATACATACATATGTACGTACATATATACATACATACATACGTACATACATACATACGTACATACGTACATACATACATGCATACATATGTACATACGTACGTACATACATACATACATACATACGTACATACGTACGTACATACATAAGTACGTACGTACATACATACATACATACGTACATACGTACATACATACATACATACATACATACGTACATACATACATACATACATACGTACATACGTACATACATACATACGTACATATGCACATACGTATGTATGTACACACACACTACACTCCTCTGCAAACAGGAATCTCAGCAATCTCGAGTCTCCATAATCTGCTTTAGAAAAGACAACATCACTGACTGCATGTGCTGCAGATGATTTGACAACCAGATATCTTCTACACATAACCTAACACAACACGCAGTCCACACAGTGTGTCTGAGTATGAAAGCTACGTATGTACACGCACAAGACAGTATACAGTGGAACCTGTCTTGAAAGACCACTTGCATAGAAAGTCTACCTGTCTATAGAGACCACTGTAGCTTGCTTCATGGACCACTTCAGTGGTATTAATACACCTCTGTACGTATAAGGACTACCTGTCTACAGAGACCACCATCACTTGGTCCATCATTTCACCAACACAGTCACCAACTAATAGCAGTCTGTACTATGTATGTGCGAGTATTGTCTATATAGGTCATGTAGATATGTACGTATACTAGGTAGTCACCTGTCTATAACAGCCAAGTCCTCTTGGCCAATATGGTAGCAATGACTTTTCTACATACCGCTACAACAAAGTCACCTGTACACAACAACCATTAGGTTGGATCCCAAGCGCGGCTTTTATATACAAGTTCTACTACAATGTAACAAGTACGTACATACATACATACGCGGACTAGTGACAATTTGCTGAAAACCACACACGCATGCACAGCATCACTGTGGGCAGTAAAGGAGTGCGTTTGTATAGCAGAGGGTAGTTATCTGATTACAGACAGGAGCATGTTAGATATTGCTAATAGGGGTAGAATGCAACATGAAAGTTGGAAATATCAGGAATACAAAGAAGATAAATCGACACTAAACAAACGAAAAACCACAAAAACATTGGATACAGCAGAATCTCGTTACTTGGAACCCATTAAATTAGTTCTCATTGTCAGAAGTTCTTCTTATTAGGACATGATACATGCATTACAGTTGCACCACACTACATGTACAGTGCTATGCACAACAAGGCTCAGAAAATAGTTTATCTGTACATATACGTATGCACGTACGTACGTATGTACTAACAAAAAAATGAGAATGTTCTCCTTATCGAGTTGCTACTGCACAAGCACTTATGTAGTACGTAAGAATGTGTGTACACATGATAATGTATGTACAGTCAAACTCTGTTAGTAAGTACCTGGGTTAGTAAGTACTCCTGGATAGTAAGTACCTGGGTTAGTGAGTACTCCTGGATAGTAAGTACCTGGGTTAGTGAGTACTCCTGGATAGTAAGTAACTGGGTTAGTGAGTACTCCTGGATAGTAAGTACCTGGGTTAGTGAGTACTCCTGGATAGTAAGTACCTGGGTTAGTGAGTACTCCTGGATAGTAAGTACCTGGGTTAGTGAGTACTCCTGGATAGTAAGTACCTGGGTTAGTGAGTACTCCTGGATAGTAAGTACCTGGGTTAGTGAATACTCCTGGATAGTAAGTACCTGGGTTAGGGAGTACTCCTGGATAGTAAGTACCTGGGTTAGGGAGTACTCCTGGATAGTAAGTACCTGGGTTAGGGAGTACTCCTGGATAGTAACTACTCATTGCTCTGTCCCTACCTCATGCACCTGGGGTTCCTACCTCCCTACCTCAAGTACCTGGGTTAATAAGTACTCCTGGATAGTAAGTACTCCTTTCTCCGTCCCTACCTCATGCAAAACACCTTGGATTATAAGTACCTCCGACAGTGAGTACCTATTTTGCCTTCCCTTGAGGGTACTTACTATCCAAGTTCTACTGTATAAAATTATACATATGTTGTATGCATGAGTGAGGTATGAGAGCACATGTGCAGGCTTGCATGCACACAAACACACCCAGACACATATGTACGTATGTACATGTGTACATGACACATACATGCGTAGATCTACGGGTGTGTACACCATCAAATTTGATCTCATCACTTGTGTATGCGTATACGTCGACACAGACACGTTTATGTATGCACACAGCCAGCAAAGTGACACACTCTGACTGTGTATCATCTACATATGTAGTGTACACACGCACTGTACACACAGTTGCACATGACCAGATACCCATATTACGATGACAATATAATATGAGGTGGGCAGAGGAAATCATGAGCTAATAGAGAAAGTCTAAAGTGTAATGGTGAGCTGGAGGCAGTGAGGTTTCTATGGCCCTGAGGGATAATTGAATTTGACTGACATTTGCCCATAGGCAGACTGCGTGGAGAAGTGAGCACATCAGAAAGTCACACGCATACACACACACACACACACACACACACACACACACACACACAGACACACACACACACACACACACACACACACACACACACACACACACACATACACATACCACTGACATTATGTAAGAGAGAGATTATGTGTTGGAGTTATGTCTGTATATCGTTCTCTTAATTTTTGAATGGCATGTACTTAGTTCAAGTTATGAAGCTGATTTTGGTCAATTCTTTATTTGGGTCCTCATTTACATACATGAGCTCTGCTGAAGGGTCTCCCTTGATGATGCAATACACCTAAAATCTATGGTGGAAATCAACTGAATACTACAGCAATAGAGGTCTGTATAGTTTTGGTCTGCTACGGGACTTTTTGATGTCATTCCTCTTCAAAAGACTGACTGATGCATATTTGTGATGATATAAGTACATATTCACTGACTTCACTACTATGTGGTTCTTACCATTTGAGTGAGCATTATGACTTTGTATGTGATTCCTTGGGGAAGTTGTCTCCGAGAAACCATTTGATGTGCCGTTTGAGGTGGATTCCAGAGGGGAGTATGACTGCAGACTCATCTTACCAAACAAAACCTTCCTACGAAACAACATCAGTCGAAACAGAGTGTCATACATGGAAGGGAATACCAGCTACATGGTACATACTACACAGGTAATCACGCTGTTTGCATACAGAAGACTTACATTTCTCATACACACACAAGAATAAACGCAATATATGACACAATGCCATCGTGCTTCAATCACACATGTGTACACAAAGCCTACAATGGTGGGTCTTTGCTATTCAACATGCACATAAAGAGTGGTGCTATTTCACACCTAATGTCACTAGTCTTTCTTGCAGAATGCTTTAGCAAAGACTGCCTGAGGCAATGACTATGCTACGTACATTTGCGACCATGGTGTTTCTCTCCCCAGAGGGATTCAAGATAATGCAGTAGTGCAAACTTTCTTACTTAGCGTGCTCATTGGCGTTTTTCACAAATTGTGTGCCCGTGTGAAATAGGCATGAGCCATTTATGGGCACATAATTCCATGAATAATGGGTACCTCTGTGAGTCAGGAATAATAGGTACCTCTGTGAATCAGGAATAATTATAGGCACCTCTGTTAATCAGGAATAATTTGTAAATAAAAAGGAACATTCTAAAATTTGCATCACAAAATGGCCAATCAGGCCAACATGGAGTGTGTTTCCTTCCCCTTTAAATGGCTGTTTCATTTCACGGTAGGAAGTATTCCCTTAAGAATGCGCAAGACCACACAGTTCATGCTGTAGTGAGTACCAATAATGTGGAGTCTTCTGTCTGAGTTGTCACAAACATGATTCTTTTTACAAATGGGAAACTTTAGCAACAAAGTTACAGTGAATAGAACATCATCTAAGGAAGGCATGTCAGCTGAATAATAGGGTGTGCATTTGAGAGTACAGGTGGAGTTTGGACGAATAATTGAATAAATAATAGGTGGTACTTGGTGAATAATTGGCTCATGCCTATGGTGAAAGTATCGATGGTGGGAAAGTAAATTTGCGCCAAATTTAAAGACCGTCTATAAAAGGACATTCGGGATATTCTCCATGGAATAAAATTAATGTGGACAAAATTCCCACCTTACGACAACTGTTTCTCGTAACTTACATCAGTCCATGCATACCCGGATGGTCGTGAAGCGGGATGCGGTAATTCGGACGGAGTAGGAACACGCAGACATTGTAATGTTGAGCGTGTTCAATTTCGATGCAAGCCGACTTTATGCGTTGTTCTCCGTACGTCCAGTCCTTCTCTGCAACCTCACTAGTCAGTCTGAAATGTTCCGGCTGCAGCTGCATCATCTAAGAATCGAGAGTAACAACAACAACAAAAAAACGCTACATTTTTGGAACTAGCATTTGATACAGGCAATACATTAGTTTATTTACCAAACGCTGCAAAGACTTGAGTTTATCAACGAGTGGATCTGCAGATACCTTCAACCCCTTTTCGTTCACAACGTTTCGTACGAGGCGCATCCATTGACTTCCCGCAGACGCCATTTTCCAGCTGTGTAACACTCGGTAATAACTGTAATCACACGCGGGTGTCTATTTATAAAAATGAAATCAGCCTGTATACAACGGACAGTCGTGACCTGTAAATAAAATTAAGTGGCATGTTATCATATACGATGTATGTGTAGATACACGCGCGCGCGCGCGGTCCGTTTGCGGATAATTTGCCAGCGAACGGTGACAATACTATATATATAGGTAATGTCATACTTACATTCTTTGTACAAGTTTAAACAGCAGCTTCAGTTTTTTGTATACACACATGTATATTATGATCACTGGCCATGGAGCAGTATAGGTTGATGTTGGAAAAGGAAGACCCTTAGTCTTCCAGTTTACCCGAGGGTAGTTTTTCTCTCAGTTCCTTTGTAAGCTCCTTATACTCAGCATCTTCTAAAGCTTTCAGTAGCACGCTCCAAGTGGGAGGATGATCTGGTAGATAAGTCCCTCTATGCCACAACATGATGCTCTGAAAAATAATTTCCTTTGTGTTACCAGGATGATTCTTCATAACTGTCATCATTTCCTCATTGGCAACACCAAGGTAAGTGCATACTTCTGCCCAGTTGCTGACAATGTTCTTGCAAATGTGCCTACGCAAGTGAATTTCACTTGGCTTCATTTCTAATGCAGATTAAAATAGTAATAACTAAATTAAATCTAAGTTTATCATTTTAAGATATATAACAAATCTTAGAGTAAAAATTGTCTATAATACATTGTCAAGTAGAATGCCCTTATAATTGTGCAAAATATAAGATTATCACAGAATAAATTTCATGGCTTCACAAGTTTTTCATGCCTGCTATCAACAGTGATACATGCCAGTTGGATTTGTGCACATTTTGATATGGTAGTGTCCAGTGGTAAACTAATGTCATTTCACTGACGCAACAGTATAAGTTCAACACGTTACAGTGAAATAAACACAAGAGACGACACATGATGTATCAGTATGTGGGTCCATGCATGCATGCAACTCACTTTCCCATTCCTCACTTGGATGGGCAATAGGTACAGGCTTTGACATAGGTTGATGCATTATGGTACCAGTTGGACTTCTGGTACCGGTACCAGTTGGACTTTTTGATTCATTATCTATAAACAATCCAGTAAATATAATCTTATGTGCAGCTTGAAAGAATCAAATTAGAAATCAAATTACCTGTAAGTGACTTCTTTGGAGTTATGGTTCTTGGAGTATGATATTCCTTTTTTACAGCCTGTATGAGAATGTGGAATGGCAACTCTATAAGTTAGTGATACAGGACGTTGCACAATAACCACAAATGAAATGCTCTTTATAAGACTCACGGGATGAGAAATGTTAAGAAAGATGTTAAGTTCCTTTTCAGTTAGCACCTTTTCATGTTGCAAAACCCTTGTTGTTGGACAACATATTACAAAGCGGCTGTATTCACCAGTAGTGCTAAGCCTTGCAATGTGACTTTGGTGATCTTTCCTTGGGCAGGGCAATCCAATAAGAAATTGAGCATCTTCCTTGAACAAATACTTGTATGATTCTTGAATGCAGTTAAAGACGAGATTGCGTAACTTTTGGCAAGTATCAACATCAGCATCATTGAGTACTTCTATTGTAATGTACTGTGTAGAATCAGTCATCTGGACAAAAGTGCCACGACCCACTTCGAAAATTATCATTGTACGTGATATCAAATCAAAATGGCTGACTCGCCAATCTTTCAAAGACTGTAGCCGTGCAATGGTACCAGTAAACACACCACATGGAATGTAGGTATCATTGCGATGAGATGGGAAGGCAGAAGGTATTTCAAACATAAGGGACAGCTTGTTACAGCAGTTGGAGCTGGTAGGTATCTTGTCTGGCAGGAGGACAGAAGGTACAAAAAGGGTCCTTTCTTTAAAATGTGTCACCTCAGCTCCAATGAACAGGGTGACAAGAAGGTCCATGAACCACTTCTGTGGTAGTCGCTTGTCCACATTGATTTCTTTTAGGACAGAGGCTTGAAGCAGTCCTTGACTTCTGAAGGATAACTTCCATCCGTGACATTCTTCGAACTGAACTGTGTATAGACGTGAGATGTTCTCGTACAAAAATGATGGATTTGAAAACACCAGGCATGTACTGTCAGCGCTGTGAGCTCCTTCTTCCTTAGGCTCAGCCCCGACATCATGATGCACCAAAAGACCAAGGTTGTGGAATAAGGTGATCATAGCATAGAACTCTGAATCCGTTTTCACAACTCCATTCTTTTTGCACAACTCGAGGAGTTGTCCATATCTGTAAAATGGTGTTTTCTCATTTTCCTTGGTCAAAAGCAATTGCTGAAGGTACCACGGTACAGGGATTGTGAATTTCATCCTTGATGCAATACCTTCCATTTCTTTTCTGAGATTTTCAATGGTATCTTTCTGCTGCTGATCTATGCGGCTTGTATCTTTGCTGTAAAGGTAGTTATCAACAGGATGAAACATCCTTTCCTTATTATCCGTTGGCAATTTACTTTTGACTATGCTAAATTTCAAGCCCGACAGAGCAGAATCCAACTTTCTACTAATTCGTGAGAGTTCATCTTCCACTACACCCGTGCTTTTATGCGCTTCCAGGAATTGATCTACATGGGTACCGACGACAACCATTTTAGGCTTTGGGTAATATTTTTCATCGACAAGGCACGGCAATGTCATATTCTTGTTGGCTAGTGAGTGTACAGTCATTGCCGACCGTGAAATCATTTCCAGGGTTGTTAAGGGAGACGTTACAGATTTCCACTCACCACTTCCTTCCAACTGTATGCAATCAGTTGGGCGCTTGTCCAAAGGCTCAGTAATGCTGAACACATGCAGATAAATTGCAGGTGTTGTGATAAAAACAGGAAGGATATCATGATAGGATATCTGTCCACCAGTATCCAAGAATTGCAGTAAATCAGCGTCCAACAGCTGGACACCGGCATGATCAGATGAATGGCTGATTGCATTGTAGATTTCCTCTGCAAAAGACTTTTCACCATATGCCAGTTCATCATCAATACCACAAGAATCTAAATGCCTTAGCTCCTGTGTTTCCACTTGTGATGCTGACATTGACAATTCAATCCTGTCATCCTTACCATCTTTGCTCTGGATGCCGGATGAGGGATATCTTGACCGTGATTGAGCAACTTCCTCATTGCCTCTGCCTACTCTACTATGCTTTCCCTGTTGTAAATATTTAAGGAGCGAAATGATTCCTGTAGTGGTGTCGATGACTTCCCACCCACTCGTTGATATACACTCAGAAACAATGGTGGGTTCCTTCCGTGAGGAGGTGTTCATTGACACAGTTTCAGCTGTCTTTAACACGGATGTGCTGGGACTCTCCCTCGGAGGTACTCTACCAAGCAACAGACTCCGTAGACATGTTTTCCCAACTCGTGGAGGTCCAATGGTCATTGCTTTTACAATGCCAACTGTAACGTGTGCATTTTCTCTCAAAGCTTTCTTGTATTGCTCAACACAAATATCCTCAGTAATGTTCTCCACTATAGAGAATTAAATGAAGAGTAAAAGTAACCATGTAAAGGAATATACATACAAGTGTGTATTTTGAGAAATTGGGAGGTTTTGCCCATTGCAGATACCCTGAATACAATAGGATGATGTATTGAACATACCATATTCATGTGTTGGTCCAGGTGTCAGTGGTGACAAAGCCTGCTGGTATGGCCCAGGAGGTTGCTGGTATGGTCCATGGGGTCGATAGTGTGTTCCAGGAGGTTGATGGTATGGACTCTGAAATCCTGGTGAAGTGGGCTGCTGGTATGCTGGGCTATTAGGACGGTGTGGTGAGCGTGGCTGTATATACGGCAGTCTCACAGGTTGTGCTTGAATGCAAGCACCTCCAAGTTGCATCCCATTCACTTCCCTCACAGCTGTGGTAGCACTGTCTGGGGATGAAAACGTGACAAGAGCAGATTCTGGTTGATCCCTGTTTAGGCTAATAATAGTGCCATATCTTGAACAAATAATGCGAAGAAGATTATCATTTACAGCACTCGGTAGTTGATGAAAAAATATTGAGGCTTCAGAATCGTGTCTCCCTATACCGTGCTTTTCCTTTGCCGGCTTTTCACCTTTTTTAGAGACCCAAATCTTTTGACTCCCTTTCAATTCTGTCAAATTGTAGGTAATTACTGCTTGCTCACAAGCTCTGACAGAAGAAAATTCAACATAAGCTATGCGAGTCTTTTTCTTCGTGACATGAAACATGATGCGAGTGATTTGATCATTTACTTCCCGGAAATGCTTCCGTAAATGGAATTCTGTAACATGTTTTGGGAGATTATAGCCAACCCATGCTGTAGCAGTGGATGAGGCAGAATTGCTGACACTAGAAGCAATTGAAGATGTATCTGGATCAGCATCAGGATTCTTCACTTTTTGCTCTGAGAAACTGTATATACGCATACGGTCTGTAATGTCAGTACCACTTGCGTCTGGGTGCACCTCAACCTCTGGCATTTCGTCCACATCAGATCGCTCTTTGTAATTTTCACCAAATGCAATAGCATATGCATATGTGCTACCCATTTCTCTACCTATGCTGCTGGTAGATTTTGTTTTGCTCCCTTTCATCTTGTGGGATGACATTTGCAACAATGTCCCATTGTATTTGCTAACCGCCAGGTCACATGATTCTGCTGTGGAAAACTCTACAAAGGCTACACGGGTTGAACTTTTGGTCTGTTTAAAGGTTACTTTTTCAATCTGCCCCTTGACTTCACGAAAGTGATTCTTCAACTGGAACTTGGTCACATACTCTGGAAGATTTTCACCAACCCAGACAGTGGTTTTGGATTTTTGTGGCTTAGTAACAACAAGCAAGATATCTTGGTGCTTCTTCTTTACATGATCATGACGAATAGGGCTAGTGGAGTCCTTCTTCTTTTGCACCCATTGGTTAACACTGATTTTGAATAGCTTCTCCTGAAAATTCAAACTTGAGTTGTTGAGGTGCTCTATTGCCTGATAGGCAGTATTCTTGTCTACGAAGTACAACTTCCCGTGGCGATTTCCTGGTGTGTTGATGATGGTAGATCTACTTATATCAATTTTGTCCTCAAAACTGCTAAAATGCTGCAAAAGTAGCTCAACTGTGATCCAATGTGGCAACTTATATCCCACAAAAATTGGTACTGATTGTGTTTGTCCGATCTCTTCATCGCTATTATCATCTTCAAAATTGTAACACTTTTTAGCCATCACGGACTGCACCTGCAGGAAATTGTGTACCCATTGCTGTAGTAAATGTATAAATTTCTCAACCAGTCAACCATAGACACTCTATACTACGTAACCAATGTGCACACTTAGTATAAAATGGACTTATTGCAGGTATATTGTAAGATGAGGATCTCAGTAAGGAAAGTAGCAACAGTGTACGCATAGATACCATATATGGTGCAAGCATGCATGTGGTAATTCAGAATGGTGCATGCACTCATGTAGTCAAAGTACGCGACACTGTGCTTAAACTATACAATTTGAACTGATTGAATTCGAACCGAATAGATTGATGATATAGTACATTATAGTCACATACGTAGCTGAATTGAGACTTTCAAGTGACCAATAGCTAGTGGGCGTGCGTGCATTTCGTCCCGCTGGGCCTGTATGGTACAGTCAAACCTTGTTATAACCAACCCTGGAAACAATGCACTCCCTGATATAATAGATCTTAGAATGTACACCTATTTACTCTATTGTGAATGAACCCTGAATGAACCCTGATGCAGTGAACACTCTGATAAAGTGAACCTTTTCAGTGGTCCTTAGGGGGTTCGTTATAACAAAGTTGGACTGTACTAAGTCTTGTAACAGTAACTATGAGCTACAAAAGACCAACTAAATACATACTTGTGATTTGTTGCTTTCTGATACTTTGAGAGTTCGCGCCTCTTATTAGAGTGACCCAATTCCTTGCTTCGAGGCTGAGGAACTTGCAAGACAATATGAACAATCCAAAGCACTTGAGAGACTTCAGTGCAAAACCGAATTCAAGAAGCCCCTGAATAGTCTCGCGGCGCCAGACCACTCCCCCTAGAAAAATCGGGAGTGGTCTGGCGCCGCGAGACTAGCCCCTGAATGCTAGTCTCGTGCCCAGCCCCACTTCCGCCCGCCATTTTATTCCGGGTAAATAAAAATGGCGGGCGGAAGTGCGGTTGGTACCTGAATGCTCGAGATCGAAAATGGTAACAGTATGCAGTGAGAGAGCATGCAGACCTCACAGCTTTGCAATGGATTGGACATTTCTCTTTATAAGCTTGTCTGAAGTTTCCCAATCTCATGCACCCAATTAATCAGCAATATTGTGTCCAAGAGTTGCACACTAAATCCAAAAGATGCCGTTTGACTCAGCTAGTATGATGCTGACATCCAGAGTTTGTAAAAGCTTGACATAATAAATGTAGTAAGGTGTTCCAGTATGTGAGTATAAATTGTTTTGGAAAATCTTTATTATTATTACCGGTATGTACATTCTAGTGAAGTATAATAATATTATTATACATTTTATTGGTATGTACTCTATAGACCAGTGCATGGGACCCATTGCATTTCATGCTCTAGCATATACAGTGAAACCTCTCTAATCCGTGCCTCTGTAAGTCGACCACACTGTCCAAACCACTGAGCCATTCTGTTGAGTATACTAATAGTCATCCCTGAACATGTATCCCTGTATTGGAATGGACCTGTGTATTTTACCCCATTACCTAGCTCTCCAATTCGACCAACTTCTCCTGGTCCCAAGGTGGCTGGATTTGAGAGGTTTCACTGTATTTGAAATGGATAGATCTTGTGACTGCCCAATGCATGCGGTACATTCTGTGCCATTGTAACAACTTACCATTGGAAACAAGTGTACTAAGTCTTGTTCCACATATGCAACTTTATGGAGACATTTCTCAAGTAGTTCAGGTGAGAGAAAGTGCTGGTGCCTGCTTAAAGCATAGACCCTAAGTCTATATGCTTAAATTAGGAAGTACATGGACACTACTATTATGTTAATGTGTTACATATGTGTTAATCAGCACTTGGAAATCCTCAAAGTATACAGTTGAACCTCACTATGGTATAATGAACCTTGGATACAATTAACTTCCTGATACAACTAACATAGACCTTAGAATGCACACCTATCTACTCTACTGTAAATAAACCCCAATGTAGTGAATCTTTTCAGTGGTCCCAAGGGGGTTCATTATAGTGAGATTCAACTGTGGGTTCCTTCTACAAGGAGGTATTCATGGAAACATTTTCAGCTGCTTTTAATATGGATGTACTGGGATTCTCCCTTGGAGGTTCTCCACCTAACAATAGACCACTAGATACCGGTATAATAGGTATAAGCAGCTACATTTCCAAATTAATTTTACCATGGATATAGTCTCGTACTCGGACCCACTTCCGCCCGCCATTTTATTTGGCATCTTCTCGCCCAAATAAAATGGGGGGCGGAAGTGGGTCTGGGTACGCGACTACCATGGATATTGATTCTGAATGAGAATGAAACTTGAAATGGACCGGTAGGTCTTACTACAAAATGGCTGCTATTGAACATTTTGTGTGTGCTTGTTTTTTCGAAAGAAACATTTTCCTTCGGAAGTATAATCTTCACGTGGATTATCGATCAGACCTACAATTTAGAAAGGATTACCAAGACGTGAGTTTAATCTGCCCGCGAAATACTGTGATGAAGCGAAGAGGTTATTTACGACTCTTCTTTAAAATGAGTACGATCATAGACAGTCTATACTACGTACGACCTCCTCAATTTTGGTTGCACGGATGATTATGCTGTTTTTTTGTCCTTTTTTTTCTGGTTGTGCACAAAGTGGATTTTTATAGATGGCATGGGTACATTCACAATTAACTTAGTCTCGCGCGCCAGACCCCACCCTTCTCGGCGTGGGGTCTGGCGCGCGAGACTACAATTAACTATGGTAGAAGTATAATGTTTCTCCTCAAATAGGATTGCATGGCCTTGATTGTGCCTAAACCACATGATGCAAGCACAGAGGGGAGAGGGAAAGAGGATTTGCAGCTGTTGAACAGGGTAACATTCATCTGGTACTTTTCAGGGGATCTTCCTAAATGCTAGTTGCTAGTGATAAACTAGTGTGGCTTTACATGTGAGCAACTAAAAGGGTAAATCTATAGACATAGTCTAGACAGATTGAAGGACTGGTGAACATACACATGCACATACTCATACTAGCACACACACATACGGGTCAAGCACAGATTGTACTGTCACACTGTTACATTGACATTGAACTGCATGAATTTAGCACAACACAAATGTGCAGTTTACCTGATGTTATATACTGTGCTTTGTGATGCTCTGTTGCCACAGGAGCTCAGAAAACGCGGATGTTTGTCTGAACTGGCTCTCATGGAAGCTCTGTCTGAGGTTAGCAGCTGCATCCTCCAGTGTGTATTTCACAATTAGCCTCTGCGTATATGTAAGAGGGGCCCACTGTGTTGCTGTAGTAGCTTACATGTGTTGGTTTGAATCAATGTGTCAATTTTACTTTGGAAAGTGTCATTTCTTTGCTTGTAGATTTTTACATCTACATAACTGTTTGTAGCATAGCAGATTCAAGATTGTCTTATGTCTTGTTAGGTGAAAGAGGAAGTGCAACACAGAAGGAGCAGAGGAAAGGTTTTCTTGAAGACGAGACAAGAGGTGGAAATGGTCTACAAGAAGTTTCATCCCGAGATTTATACTTTAAAGGTGAAATAGACCAGTGTCCCTTTGTGGAAAGGACAACTATCTACCTCATTGACTGTTACTATTGAAATAGGGTATTCATCCTATTCTGAATGATTTACTTTTTTTGTTTAGGAAGAGTATCTTTGTGAGGGATTCCGAGATGCTGTTGCCTACAGCAAGCGAAAAGATGCAACTATCAAAGAACTCAAGTCTTTTCTTACAGTTGAGGAAGGTGAGGAGATATTGTTACAGTGCCAATTGTTTTGGTGTGTGTATTTTTTGTACTCAGGAATTTTGCATGGAGGTGGGAGTATTGACATACCTCCCCTTGAAGGCCAGTTGCCTCCTTGAAGTATAGGTTATTGCATGCATGGAGGACTGCCATGTTGATCTGTTCATATACCTACTATAGTGATCCAAAAATAGCCTCAGGTAGGTACATACTTACGTATGTACCTCCTGGACCTTGTAAATGTATTAAAACTTTTTTCTAGCTGCTGATACTTTCAAAATTATTGCATATCCCCCCTTCCCCCCCATTATGTATGTACGTATGTACATGTGTACTTTTAAACCTTTGAGTAACATTTTTAATGCATGTGTGTGTGTGTGTGTGTGTGTGTGTGTGTGTGTGTGTGTGTGTGTGTGTGTGTGCATGTACAATGTGTATGTGCATGTGCACGCACGTGTGTGTATGTGTATGCGCGCATGCATGTGTGTGTGTGTGTGTGTACATATGTGCACGCACGCAAGTGTGTGTGTGTGTGTGTGTGTGTGTGTGTGTGTGTGTGTGTGTGTGTGTGTGTGTGTGTGCATGTGTGTGTGTGCATGTGTGTGTGTGTACATGTGTGTGTGCACGTGTGTGCATGTATGTGTGTGCATGTGCTTGTGTGTGTATACATCTGTATCGTTAAGCATTATTTTTGGATAATTATGCAAACATATAATCTGCAGGTATGTATTATATTGAATTCGTTTTTGGGTAGATTACATTAGGGTCTCGTACAGTAAATACGATACTTCCTCAGAAGACGTATGTATAGTGACCAGTGTTTATTGGATTTTTATTCTTTGCAAGCTGTCACTTCATGTACACAGTTACCTCTTGCTTCTCGACAGGTGAGGACATATTCTCCTTCCCAGTGTTTACTGGTGCATTCTGTTCTCGACTTCTGGAGGAATTGGATGCGTATGAGGAGTGTCCAGTTCAGAAGAGCAGACCCAACACAATGAACCGCTACGGAGTGAGTACGTATGTACGCATACATCCATGTGTATGCGAACAGATTGTGAGAATTTTAAACCCTGTTGCCTGTGCTAATGGGCAAAAATTTTAGACTATGTGCTAGTCTATTGTTTCTGTCTTTTTCCTCCATTTTATGATGTAATTTATAGGGTAAAATGGCTGATGAGGGAGAGGGTCAACTGCACTGCCAGACTACTGTGTATATACTACAAATGGATAAAATCCCCATATTGTAGCTAATCTGGCAATTTTCTTGTCAGAAGTAGTGTGTAACTTTGCTATTTCTACTTGGCAAATTTGGCATTGGTTAAGCAGTCTCCATACAGGCAAAGCTTTTGTGCACAGTATTGGGGCTCATCATGTGAAAAGTGCCTATAAATTAGTATTGTGTTTTTAAGATGTTCAATTGGATTTTTGGGGTTTTATTGTTTGCGATGTAACACTCTGCTCCCAAATCTGCCATTTCGGGCAACAAAACATTGTCAAAATACACCGTCACTGCAATTACTACTCTGCCAATACATATATGTCCCATGGCAGCTGCTGCCTTGTGGTTGAAACCAAGAACAAAATATGTAGTGAAGGGTAATTTGGCTTATCTCCTCCTACATGCGTACACTGAATGTAATACCGGTACATTGCCATGACGTTTGACTACATCATTGTGTAACTATTCCTGCACTAATGGTTACCAGGACAAGCAGTAAACTAACTACGTAGCACAACATAGTAAGGTCTTTCTACATTAAACAGACCTAAATCAAGAAATGTTACAATTAGTAGTTTAGAGTGTCTTTGGTACTGCACCATACAAAGACTACAGCATTCAGGAATGCATCTACATATGTATGTGATATGCAGATCCTTCTTGCTGAGCTGGGATTCGATAGCTTCTTTGACAAACTGAGAGAAGAGTACGTTCTACCCCTCAGCAAACTTCTCTATCCAGAATGGCTGGGAGAGGATCAACTCTTGGATTCCCAGCGTGCTTTCACGGTGAAGTACACCCTGGGTGGGGATAAAGAACTGAGCTACCACTATGACAATGCTGAAGTGACACTGAACGTGTGTTTGGGGAAAGAGTTTACAGGAGGGGATCTTTTGTTTGGCAGGATGTGGGGGGTGAGTAGTGTGTGTGTGTGTGTGTGTGTGTGTGTGTGTGTGTGTGTGTGTGTGTGTGTTTGTGTGTGTGTGTGTGTGTGTGTGTGTGTGTTTGTGTGTTTGTGCGTGTATGTGTACATGTGTACGTGTGCGTGCGTATGTGTGTGTGTGTGTGTGTATGTATGCGTGCATGTGTGCATGTATGTTTGTGTGTTTGTATGCACACTTACGCATGTGTAATACTTTTTCCATACCAAATTGGCACATATGCAGGCCCGTACACAGGGTTCACGAAAGGGGGGTTACATCAAGGGTTACATCGTAGACATTCTCTACAGTTTCATGTATTTAGCATGATGCAATCATTGCACCCTGTTGCATCACTTGCTTATGCATCTTAGAACCTCAGTATTATTGTACAATTTTGATTTGGTTGCCTTGGGCCAGTTAGGAAACACTTTTTCAGTTCAATGTCTGCACTAAAGGGGGGTTCGGTCAAACCCCACTCCCACCCCCTGTGTACGGGCCTGATATGTACCTATACACAGTCAGCACCTCATCTTGCTATACCTACGCACTCAGGTACCTTGCAGCAAGCACAAAATGACAAGAGTAAAGCATGTTGTTGGAAGGGGCATCCTTCACAGAGGTAGACACATGCATCTTGCTACACCCCTGGAGGAAGGAGAGAGGGACAACCTCATCGTGTGGATGCGTTCGTCCTCTGTGCGATGCTTCCAGTGCCCCATGTGTCACAAGGAGCCACGACTGGTCCCGTTTGAAGGTTTTGGCGAGGGGTTCACTTGTACAGCAACCTCACTTGTATAGTTGGACAATGTTTGCTCACGTACTCTTGCATTTTGGGTGAATTTTTTTTAAATCTTTATTTTCTGTGTGAGCCCCTCTGTGTACATTTGCAGACGGTATTTGAGTTTTAATACTGCATTGGCTCTTGGGGGTATCTAACAATCTTGCAGTGTGTGAATGTGAAGGACTTGCATTCTCAGTTAGTGAATTTCTACTGCACATGTGAGACTACCAACTGAACCTACGTACGTACATAAGTATGTTTACATGTTGCTCCATATATCTGTATGTACTTGCTGTGTTGCATTTACATTTGCATGGTGATGATGGGGATGAAGGTTTTTTTCCCCCGTGGCTGATTTTTTATCTTTCCTTAAGTGGCTCATCATTTTTGCCTGTAACAGTGTCGATCCCACATGTTGCCGTGGTTGGCCTACCCCTACTCCAAGTTTAGGTGGCTATGGTCTCCTAAAAGATATGCCCCAGCTTGAAACTTTTGTGTGTGGTGGGAGAGTTATAATTTGGTGATGCTTGATCTTCTGCAACCCCTGTTGAGAATTTTCCATGTGCGTAGATCACTGATAGCCACTACGTACCAAGCCCATGTAAATCACTGACATGGGATCTCTGCAAACACATTTCACATTCTGCATGTTCAGTATTATTATCAGACGATTAGACTGCAATTTAATTATTTTGACTGTGACTGCTCTTGTCTTCCTGGGTTATACTAACTGTACCTGCTACTGAACTGAGAACCCCAGCTAGACTACCTCTAGTCTCCCAGTTCCTTGTAGGATGACGTCATAGTATTATTGCTGGGGGGGGGGGGGGGGGGCTAGATTCCTAACCTGCATGGTTTCTGCATCTACCAAGCCCATCAATTTTATCCACTAGGATTTCCTATTTTCCTGTTACACCATGTGCTGTGTAAGAGTTTGTTTTATATTTGCATTATTCATCGATCGCACTATAAAAAGCACACTTGCTGTCAAGTACACAGGCCACCGCAGCTTGTACGTATGTACACGCTTGCATGACTGTCGTAATATTTTGTGTGAATGTTGAAATTCATAGTTGTCTTAGGGAGTGTACTCTACAACATCAGGCAGCCGTCGACTGCCTGATGTGCACGTACGTATAGGGGGTGTGTGTTCGCAGAACTGATTGCATGCTAGTACGTGTGGTGCAGCGCGCGGTTGTGTTCCTCGGGCACCGAAACACATGGAACGAAGAGGAAAGAAAAGTCGAAGCTTTTCCTTACACCTGGAAAATTCCGGCGGGGTTCAGAACGACAGGCGTGAACGCTCCTTTAGTGATGTCCACGCTGTCAGCCATCTCCCGCCAATAGACAGGAAGACAGCCTTAAAGACAGTGCAGTCAAAGAAAATCAGGTTTTACAAGGATGGGGACAAGAATTTTGGCGGGATAGAAATGTGCGTTTCCAACCAACGCTACCGTAGTCTGAACGCTCTAATCGCAGATTTGAACGGTTGCATCAATCTTGCTCGAGGAGTCAGGACGATTAGCACGCCAAGCGGTCAACATACTGTGAACGACATCACGGAATTGGAACATGGAAGAAGCTATGTTTGTTCTTCTTCCACGCGTATAAAGAAGATTGACTATCGAGCGGCAAGTAAACCCACGTGGAACCACTTTAGCAAGTCAAAAAGGGACACTGCACGGAGGCTTGGAGCAGGTGGGGGGGATTTTAGTAAGCATTCTTTGGACAGCAATTCGAAGAACCCTTCCCGATTGATTTCGCGTAGTACTCCGGTTGTCTTCCATAACTCTCACTTGTATGGCAGAAAAAAGCGGGAAGGAGGTTCCAAAGAATCCATGATGACTTTGACCTTCAACTCGCAATGGGTCCAGAGGCCATTGCAGTTGCTCTACAGTCGCACTAGTCACAGGGATTGGGACACACTGCTTGGTGATGTAGCTAAAGCAACAAAGGTACCACGTGGATCAGTTCCGCAGATTCTGACAGCCAATGATGGCAGAAAGGTTGGTGTGCATGTATGGACATACACACCGTGTTGGGTCAGGGAAACCATCAATTGGTGGACCATGCATAGAGTCTGACACTCTTAGACTAATACTTTGAAGACCACTCAATCCTCAGGCTGTCACTCTGACAGTAATTCCCATACACTAATGTGACACTAGTATGGAGTACTGGTTGATGAGTGTTTCTCTCTCTCTGGCCCTATCAGAGACCTACTAGAATAAAGTGGGGTAACTTGGAAGCTGAATGAAAGTAGTGTCAATAGTAAGCTACAGGTATTATTTTGGGTAGTTTTGTCTCCATGAATTGGGCGTTTGGCAGTGGCTAGTATGGCTGGCTAGTCTGACGTAGCCAGACCCATGCTTGCCGTGACTAACGTCACCCGGAAGGCGAGAATGGGTCTGGAGACTTTGCTATTCAATAGCAGGGAAATGTCCTTCAACTTTGAAGGACACTTTTACGGAGGTAAACTATAAATATACGGACTCTGCAGTCAGTCCCATCTCTTGAAATCTTCTTCGCTGATCGATCATTAAAGCTATTAGCGGCGATACGCATAGGACAACACTTGTACCACACCTTGCTTACTGCAAATGGTCAAATGCTAGCGGCAGAAGAGCAACGATTATACTTTTGCTGAAGCCCGTGGGAAGTCGAACAAATACATCCTTGCCTTCCAAGACTGCCTTTACTGCCTGCTGTTGTGCTTGCTTCAATGCATCAAATCCAGTTACGAGTTTGCTAAAAGAATACTCGATTGATTCGTCTATCGTAGAACCAGCTGTTGCCATCATGCAGATCAGCCACTATTTCCTATTCAGCACAATATGTAGTGTTACAGTCCGTATATTTATAGTTTACCTCCATAAAAGTGTCCCTCAAAGTTGAAGGACATTTCCCCGCTGTTGAATAGCAAAGTCTCCAGACCCATTCTCGCCTTCCGGGTGACGTCAGTCACGGCAAGCATGGGTCTGGCTATGTCAGACTAGGCTGGGCAGCTTAATCATTGCATAAGATACAGGATCTGTTCCAAGTTACCCCACTTTACCCTATATACTGAAGAACGGAGAAAGCAGTCACGTCGACCTTTTGTGTCTTATAGTGGTAATTCTGTGTCCTGGGTCTGTAGACCCCAAGGATGACTCTCCTTGTTGCTACATGCTGTGATTAATTGTAATTTTGGCAAAAATAAGTAGTGCCCCCGTATACCACAACATAGTATGGATTATTAATTTTATGATTGAGGGGAAGCTGGATTTACACTAGTCTAGCCAGCTAGACTGTTCCCATCTGGCACTGGGGGGGGGCTGCATGAGGGGATTGGATTTTTCTCGCCCGTAGGGCACTAGTGAAGATGGGCTAACTTGTTAGACTAAAAACACTACAGAGGGTGTTTTTGTTTTCAGTTGAAAACAGTGGTATTTTTAGTGTTTTCATGTAAACAAAAGGCTGAAACACAATGATTTGGAAACAAATTCAACTGAAAATGTTGCTGTGTAAACCCAGCTTGGACAGTCTTTGAAATACAATAAATATATGACCCTCTCTACAAAGGACAACTTCGGGTCCCAAAATTTTTCCTCCCTTGGCAACTGACATTTTGAACCTCCCAAGTTTAAAGAGGATACCACTCACACAAAGGAGAGAGTTAGCAGCAGCTCAATTAACTGTGAGCATGTTGGCAAAAAGGAGCCTTTTAAGGCATTTCTTTTCTTGACCGTCATAATTCTTGGTATCATCTAAACATGTATTTAAGGCTAAAAATAGTTTCACTGCAGGTATACCTATGTATGTGTGTGGTCTAATGTGGTGTGGATGTACTGTGGAACCTCTAAATAAGGGACACTTTGGGGCCAATATTGTTCTTTGTAGAGAGACTTTCCTCTTTGGGAGGTTCAAAATGACATTGTATTGTAGGAACTATACTGGGACTGTAAGTCATGTCCTCTGTAGAGAGACTTATTACACTGTGTCCGTGTTTGGGAGTGTCCACTGTAGTCTCAATCCTAGACTTTGTGCCCTATTTTGGATGGATGGCCAGAAGCTTTTTTTGTCAGTCCGTCCATCCATCCAAGAATAGAGTGCAACCGTCTAGGTCTGAAACTACAGTGGATGAGTAGCCCATCATGTGGCCTTGCCAGACCCAGACTTGCAGCTATCACAATGGTGCTCTCAGCTCACACAGTACAGTATATCAATTTGAGAATAAGATCACATAATGTGATGTATCATTTAATAGGTTTTAATTGCAGAGGTAAGTGTAATAATTATTGTGTTATTTTATTGTTCAGTGAACCCTCTCTAATCTGACAACCTCTCAAACCATAGTCTGTAGTATCTGTGCTCAAACCGACACCAAATATTAGCACACACCTGCACCTTTTCAATACAAAACCACCTCTCTAATCCGACAACCTCCTAATCCGACTTTATTTTCAAGTCCTAGTGGGCATCGGATTAGAGAGGTTTCACTATACTCTTTTTAAGGATAATTAAATTTCAATAAAATTAATATGTTTACCCTCCTTCTGGCAGAAATTGTTTGTGATGTTGAAATGATTGCATGTTAACTTGAAATCTCAAGTTTCCACAATTTATAATCATACACAATTAAACCCGATATATATGTATAATATATATAGTGTACTTGATTTATTTTCTTGTTTGTCACATTGAGTATGGTCGCTCTACAGATTGAAAGCATTTCACAACTCTTACGCTGCAACTGTTGCAGCTTTCTTGTGGTAACTTGGAATACCGGAAGTGGGGAAGGTGTGTGTTTGCATTGTTTTTGTGTGGCTATGTTGGTTATCTATGGTGTGTGTGTGTGTGTGTGTGTGTGTGTGTGTGTGTGTGTGTGTGTGTGTGTGTGTGTGTGTATGCGTGTGTGTGTGTGTGTGTGTGTGTGTGTGTGTGTGTGTGTGTGTGTGTGTGTGTGTGTATGCGTGCACGTGTGTGTGTGTGTGTGTGTGTGTGTGTGTGTGTGTGTGTGTGCATGATCCCCTCCCAAAACTGCTCTTCAGAAATCATCTCAAACTTGTCAGAGTAGGAGTCTGTCCCCCTGAATGACCAACCAACCTTACTCATCAAAAGCCATCACAATTAGACATAATAACACTGACACATGCCCAGCCGAGAAGTAATTGTCTTGCAGGTGGTTGCAAACACTGGTCAGATCTGACACTTTCTACCCTCACAAACACTTGGCAGATCTGACACTTTCTACCCTCACAAACACTTGGTCAGATCTGACACTTTCAACCCTCACAAACACTGGTCAGATCTGACACTTTCTACCCTCACAAACACTGGTCAGATTTGACACTTTCAACCCTCGCAAACACTGGTCAGATTTGACACTTTCTACCCTCACAAACACTTGGCAGATCTGACACTTTCAACCCTCACAAACACTTGGCAGATCTGACACTTTCTACCCTCACAAACACTTGGCAGATCTGACACTTTCAACCCTCACAAACACTTGGCAGATCTGACACTTTCTACCCTCACAAACACTTGGCAGATCTGACACTTTCAACCCTCACAAACACTTGGCAGATTTGACACTTTCTACCCTCACAAACACTTGGCAGATTTGACACTTTCAACCCTCACAAACACTTGGCAGATCTGACACTTTCAACCCTCACAAACACTTGGCAGATCTGACACTTTCTACCCTCACAAACACTTGGCAGATCTGACACTTTCAACCCTCACAAACACTTGGTCAGATCTGACACTTTCAACCCTCACAAACACTTGGCAGATTTGACACTTTCTACCCTCACAAACACTTGGCAGATTTGACACTTTCAACCCTCACAAACACTTGGCAGATCTGACACTTTCAACCCTCACAAACACTTGGCAGATCTGACACTTTCTACCCTCACAAACACTTGGCAGATCTGACACTTTCAACCCTCACAAACACTTGGCAGATCTGGCACTTTCTACCCTCACAAACACTTGGCAGATCTGACACTTTCTACCCTCACAAACACTTGGCAGATCTGACACTTTCAACCCTCACAAACACTTGGCAGATCTGACACTTTCAACCCTCACCAACACTTGGTCAGATCTGACACTTTCAACCCTCACAAACACTTGGCAGATCTGACACTTTCTACCCTCACAAACACTTGGCAGATCTGACACTTTCAACCCTCACAAACACTTGGTCAGATCTGACACTTTCAACCCTCACAAACACTTGGTCAGATCTGACACTTTCAACCCTCACAAACACTTGGCAGATCTGACACTTTCAACCCTCACAAACACTTGGTCAGATCTGACACTTTCAACCCTCACAAACACTTGGCAGATCTGGCACTTTCAACCCTCACAAACACTTGGTCAGATCTGACACTTTCAACCCTCACAAACACTTGGCAGATCTGGCACTTTCAACCCTCACAAACACTTGGTCAGATTTGACACTTTCTACCCTCACAAACACTTGGTCAGATCTGACACTTTCAACCCTCACAAACACTTGGCAGATCTGACAGGCCACACTATCGTCAAAAGGTGTCAATGTAAACAACAAATTGACTGCAACAAATGCCCAAATTAGGCATTCGTTGTCCACTGAGGAACGATTCGTCGTTCGTTGGTATTTTAACGATAGTGTGGGCCTAGGCTTTACCCCTCCTTTGTGCATACACCTAGATCACACAGGGCAGAATGATACCATGCTGTAAGGTTGTTCAGTGGACTATCCCATAGTGAACTCTCCGACAAAGAACATCCCAGGAAGATTATAGCTTGGAGTCCAACCTACTGTAGTGTGGCATACTGGGACCAGCATGCCAGACTGTAGCAGTGTGGCATACTGGGACCAGCATGCCAGACTGTAGCAGTGTGGCATACTGGGACCAGCATGCCAGACTGTAGCAGTGTGGCATACTGGGACCAGCATGCCAGACTGTAGCAGTGTGGCATACTGGGACCAGCATGCCAGACTGTAGCAGTGTGGCATACTGGGACCAGCATGCCAGACTGTAGCAGTGTGGCATACTGGGACCAGCATGCCAGACTGTAGTAGTGTGGCATACTGGGACCAGCATGCCAGACTGTAGCAGTGTGGCATACTGGGACCAGCATGCCAGACTGTAGCAGTGTGGCATACTGGGACCAGCATGCCAGACTGTAGTAGTGTGGCATACTGGGACCAGCATGCCAGACTGTAGTAGTTTGAACCCTCTACTCTGACTGCCCAGACTACTAACTTATACGCAGACTTCCTCCCTGCACAGTTCTATTATTGGTACATTTTCAACCTCCAAACAACGATGCACAGCCTACCTGTAAACACTGAAGAAGAAAAGTGGTGAATTTAAATTGCCTCTAGGTTTGATAGAAATTCCACTTCCACAGTGGTGTCCTTATTATGGAGGTTTCACTGTACAGGACTGTTTACTACAGTCCCAATGGTGTCCTTATTATAGAGGTTTCACTGTACAGGACTGTTTACTGTGGTCCCAATGGTGTCCTGATTATAGAGGTTTCACTGTACAGGACAGCTTACTGTGGTCCCAATGGTGTCCTTATTATAGAGGTTTCACTGTACAGGACTGCTTACTGTGGTTCCAGTGGTGTCCTTATCATAGAAGTTTCACTGTTTACACATGACTGGTCCTATAACAGCATGGATCTCTTTATTGTGTTAGTATAGGCCGACTACGGTATCTTCTTATGGTTATTACAGTTTTTAGCAGTTGATGTTGACTTTTGTACAGGAAGTGGCAGGCATTTGGATCACAAGCAAGAGGTATCTAGTACAAAAACGTCACCCCTTGTATCTCCTTTGCCACGTCCAGAGGTAACAGGAAAAAGTAGTCCTGACCTTCCCCCACCTTCGTCAGAAGTGAGTGTTACAGAAGGAACTTCTGAAACTGAAGGCAAAGATGCAGGTGATGGTTTGCAGGAGGAACCAATTGAAAGTCCAAAACCACAGTCGAGACAATCCACTGAAGAGAATATCGAGGCTTGCAATCAGTCTGAACGTACCCAGCCTAGCAGCAGCCTTGGTGATGTCAAATCACCTTCCTGTGATGGCTGTGTTCATGAGATGATGGCTGAGAATGGTCACAAAGATTTAAAAGTTGATTCCCACGGCAGTCATGTTGATGGCAACATTGCTACTGTAGACACTCACAGTGATGAGAATACCCAAAATAATGACAGCATTCGAGACAGTGATGACCAGAATGATTCTAGTAACGCCAGTGGAAATAACAAGGGCTTAGTGGAGAGCCATGTTGATGGTTCTGATCAAGGAATCTCAAATGCAAGTGATCTTGACAAAGATCGTAAACATAGTCAAGCTTGTAGCCAAACTTCATCTTCCAGAGAAGAGCCTCCTGAAGAAGAACCACATCCAGAAGATCCTTGTGTAGACAGTGATCATGGAGAAGAAGAGTCCAGCAAAGGAGAAACGTCAGCATCTGTGCAGGACCAAACGTACAGCGAAGGCTCTGAAAGAACAGAAGAAGTGAAAGCAGAGATGCCTCTCTACAGATCATCGGGAAGTCCGATTAATTTCCTCGACCGGAGGGATCGAAGCTCCAGCTTCTTGTCCGATAGCTCAGTCACCTCTTGGTCACTCACAAGCGCAGCAGCAATTAGACCAGGTGGGTGTGATTGAGAGCACATGTAAGAACGCATGTACTGTATACACCTGTGTATAGAGGCCACTGCAGGCTGACCCATAAGCCACCTGACACCAGGTCAGTACAGGGCCTGGCAGAACTGGTCGGGTTGGTTGGGTCTGGGCCCGACCTATTTTTGAGAAAGTGGTTAAATTTTATGTAGAGCAGTCCCATTAAAAACAGTCAATGGACCAATTTTTGAAGAGTAAACTTGGCTGTGACGAGCAAAGCCAGTTATTCAGCTCTGTTTTGGTGGGTTTTTATTTAAGCTGCATGGCATTTGCTTCATTTTCTTCTTCACAATTGCTGAAATTGTCAGAGAAGACATTTCATCCCAGCAAATCCTTCAATTTTCCTTCTCGAGAGTTTGGAAAGAAGAAAACAAAAAACGATCTTATCTAGCTAGCTACTTTATTTCTTGGCCCTGGCTGGCATATTAAGTGATCTGTAACATATTATCATAGACACTCCTAGTATAGAGTGCCTGATATAACTGTATATGGCTGAGTTGACCGAATTGAAAATTGCTTCTGGATACCGGCCGTCCTGCAGTGTGAGCATGTGTGCACGGCACTCATGCTCATGCACATACAGTACATGGGCAGCATTGAGCACAAGAACTGCAGCTAACCCTAATGGTAGAAATCCTCTGAAAGTAGACTCTCCAAGATCCACAACAGCCGGCACATCTGCCACTGCTGCAGGATCTTTTGCTGTTGCTTTGATTCAGAAATTCACGTATACGTAACAATTTTGCTCTCCTGCAGTTTCGGAAAGAATCTCTTTGTGGTTCCATGTATAACAGCATGTTTGCAGTCTCTGTCCTATGATCCTCTCATGCTTGATTCCAGTGTGCAGTCTTTGTGGGCCACGGCCCTTGGGTGCTTGCATGCTGTTTGCTGCCAGGTGTAGAGTAGGACCCCTCTATTGCAGACACCTTGTGACCAGAAAGGACTGTCCTGATTGTCGAGGTGTCCTCACTTCAAGGGTTGAAGATGTATTATGCAAAGTGTAGTGTAGCATGGGTTCCAGTGGCATGTGTCCAAAAATGGAGGGGTGTCTACAACATGTTTTCAAGCCCCCCCTGCATTATTGCATAAACATGTAATTCTTTGAGTAAACATTGTAAAGGAAGCTATGAATATTGTTGTATGTAGTGTACTGTGTTCACTAGAGGGCACCCAGGGCCACCCCAGTCTGTGTGTGTCCTGTTGAAATAGTATTTATTATTCACACGTGCCATGGGGCATACCAGCTGCCCTCCAGTCTGTGGATTCCTGTTTGTGCTGAGTGGATAAACATGTGTGTGTGTGTGTGTGTGTGTGTGTGTGTGTGTGTGTGTGTGTGTGTGTGTGTGTGTGTGGTGCTGTTCTACCTGGTGGAATAGGGAATTGTCTGCATTCCATTGTGTTCCTTTTGGTCATGTAGAATTTAGAGTATTTGGTGTTTACAATTATCACAAGAAATTAAAGGGCCTTGTGTATGTTGCTATAATGGGAAAATTCTCTAATCCAGAACTTGAACTTGTTATGGTAACTGATGCACAGATTTGCCAGTCTAGCAATCTGTGCTGATAAGATAGAGTAGAATTTGTTTCAAGATTGACAACTGCAGGTCCTATGAAGTGCTCAGCATGGCCTTGATCACGTTTAGTGTGTATTGAAGTGTTGAAATTTCACACAACCCTGTCCAACCACAAGTGATGAGTTCTCCTTACAGCTGTATGACAGGTTTTAGTATCTATGGTTACACCTGGGAACCAATCATGTGATTGGCATGTGACATTTGCATCATACAAACAAAATCATAATATGGTGTAACCTGTGCATGTAATGTGGGACACCTTGGGGACCACCAAAAATGTCCTAATCACAGAGGTATACTGATTTTCCAGAGTTACCCCAATATGTCATCCACTTGAAAATCTGGACACCTGTATAAACTGGACATCAGGTTTTGCTCCAAAATTCTCATAGACACATGATGTGTGTATGAGAATTTGGGAGCATAACTTAATGTTCAGTTTAAACAGGTGTCCAGATTTTCAAGTGTCCTGAATAGCAGGTTTCAGTGTACACAATAATTCATTTTCTTACATCATCTGCCTGTTCTCCTTTTGTGTATTCCTCTCTAAAGCGAATATGTCTCTGCCTACCGTTCGCCATGTAGGGGCCTTCTATGTGTCCGGAGTTAAACCGGATACACCGACATCCAGTTTAATGGCCTGCGCAACGCCTCATGTCATTAAAATGAAGATGGACCTTCCCGTGGATTTTCAGGTGCATTTTGTTTTCATTTG
>CAUJGJ010000025.1:1861400-1866400 GCA_963170055.1 Halisarca cf. caerulea
GTAGTCACAACAGCGTATGCCATTCTTGTGCTCATTGACTTACATGTTAATGCAAGTTAACTATCATATACGCTGTAATTTTCATGGGGTGTATGTGTATTTCGTAGATTTTGGCTTTTAGTGATTTTTTGCATTTTTATATTTGCAGACAGCCATGTTTTGCCATTGCACAAGAGCCTGATCTTAAGTTTCACAGATCGTGGATAACTTCCAATCCACGCGCGAATACTGTGAATACTGTGAATATTAAACCATGCAAAAATTAAGTGCAGTGGTAGAAATAACATTTGACCTTTGCTAGGACAAACGGCTGACCCAGTATTATATTGGTAGGGCATTTTGAACATTGGTCAGCTGTTTCAAACCATCATAGATTATGTATGTATACGTACATGTGTACATACATGATACAAAGGCATCTTTAGCACTAAACCTTGAGGTCGGCACAACAAATTGGCACTCAACTGTAATATACCCAATAACGGAGACTCAGCTCTCAGTTTTTAGTCAGCCAAATGGCTGACCCAACTCAATATTGGTCAGCCATATTCGTGGTTTGCTCAGAAAATGGCAGATGGCAGACTGCTGTTTCTAGCTCTGTAAGCACATACGGTACTTGTATTTGATATTAAACTATTTGCATGTATGAATGCATGCATGGATCATTACATGTTCCAGTTCATGTTGTGTGCACAGGCACGTAATACTGACAGATGTTGTGTGCACAGGCACGTAATACTGACAAATGTTGTGTGTACAGGCACGTAATACTGACGAATGTTGTGTGTACAGGCACGTAATACTGACGAATGTTGTGTGTACAAGCACATAATACTGACAGATGTTGTGTGTACAGGCACGTAATACTAACGGATGAGGTGTTTCTGCATGTGCACTTTTAATCATGTTTTTTGATATCATTTCATTAGGAATGTATCAAGTAGAGACATTGTTGTGGAGAAGATTAAGACCTGTCGTTTCAACTTCGAATCCCCGATTTGGAATTCAGTTTCGGAATGTGCCAAGGTAATTCTTCAATCCTCTGGCCTAAAACTGGGTTATTTTAATTCTAAACAACAGCAGCAGTGTGTGTACTTACCCTGACGACTGACATGTTATGATGCCTGTCATATTTCCTCTAAAGATGCATGGTGACCGGAATTTGTACCATAGTTTTGTAGTTATGAGCAAAGTTATGTAAATATGGTTGAATATTTGTAATTGTAATAGTAGTTTTGTAATTGAGATTTTGATGTTGTACAATCGTAACTTCGTGATACTGCAAAGGGTATGCATGCCTTGTGTATATTATTAAGTTGTTTTTCATTATGTCCTGCTGAAGGAATTCATTTCCAAGCTCTTAGTTGCTTCTCCCCGCAAGAGAATGTCAGCTGAAGACATGCTGAGAGAATCGTGGCTGAGGGTACGTATGCTTGTTTGGTGTCATCGGTAACTTGAAAGTGGAACTGCATTGATTTTAGAATTGAACTCACATTGAAGCACTACTTCGCTGGCTAGAGTTATTACATTTACTTCTATCTTATTCTCACTCTCTCTCTCTCTCTGTGTTTTTGTGTGTGTGGGTGCCTGCCTACGTCTGTGTGTGTGTGTGTGTATGTGTGTGTGTGTGTGCATGTGTGTGTGTGTGTGTGTGTGTGTGTGTGTGTGTGTGTGTGTGTGTGTGTGTATGTGTAGTCTGTACAGGATTCAGTTGAGGATGGCTTCATGGATCTCCCTTGCTACAAAAGTGGGACAAAACTCGGTTTTGTGGTAAGTGGACCTGATGAGTATGTATTTTGTCACTGTGTGGGGGGGGGGCGCATGTGTGTGCATGTGTGTGTGTGTGTGTGTGTGTGTGTGTGTGTGTGTGTGTGTACGTTTGTGTCCGTGTGCATGTGCACACATGTATGTGCTTGTGTGTGGGTGTGTGGGTGTATGTGGGTGTAAATTCTCACGGATGGACTGCAATCCACATATATTGTGAGAATTTATATATATATATATTTAAGAAAATATCACACACACGCACGCACGCACGCACACACACACACACACACACACACACACACACACACACACACACACACACACAGGAATAGAGGATGACCATAGACCCCACGACCCCCGCTACCAATTCCCCCTCAATGCCATTTCCCTACATATCCACTGCAGGTGACAGCCTTGGATAAGATGGTTAAGGACCCCAACAGGACCTACCGCACATACAAAGACTGATCTCAAGACCCAACCACTCTGCAATTGCTGCTCATTTAATTTTATATTACATAATATTTCTCCCTTTATTGTTGTACATATTCTAATATCATCTTGTTTTATGGGATAGGATAGCATCAAATGCTACTTATATTTATAATTTTGTATTATGTGCTATTTTCATCTTTGCAAACAGCTTTGACGACATTTTTTTGTTTTCTGTATGAACTTGTTACCATGGTTACAGGGTATATGTGGAATTCAATGTGCAAAGTCGTTCATAAGTCTAGCTGGCGTAGCTCAGACCCAGTCTCGCTCGGCCATGCATTTTTGATTGGGGACTGATGTCACCCGGTAATATCATGCATGCAGTCATGGCATGCATGCATAGGTCTGGCTGTGTGAGACTATAGTCATATATATATATATATATATATACAGTGTAGTCCACATAATTCAAATCCGCTTAATACAAATTTTCGCTTAATTCAAATACAACTTCAGTTCCCTATATATACCTGCAATACATACAATTTGTAGGGAATTTCCTCTTAATTCAAAGTTGATACGAATGATCATGCTGAAGAATCCAAAGCAGGAGACTTTGATAAGCATAGAGCAGTCAGTTTTGTCTTTCTAAATAATACACTTTCCTGTTACTCGATGTTACTGATCTCTTGGAGGTACAGTATTATGATAGTTGTCTCATACTTTCAGATAGTTTCTTTACATTTGAAACCTCTATCTAGGCATTATCAAGCCAATATTTACCATCCATTTTGTAATGAAGACATTTAGTATGTAGAAATTCAACACTAGCCATACAACATATGGTTACCCATAATTCAAAATTCCTGCTAATTCAAACTTATTGCTGCTCTCCCAGAGATTTGAATTATGTGGACTACACTGTACATGTTGTATGTGTTTGCATACTTATGTGTGTGTTGCGGGATACGGTCTAGCTAGCCAGACTACTTAAATGCAGATTCTCGCCACATGGCTGGCCTATTAGTCATCTAGAAAATTACATACAGTGAAACCTCTCTATTAAGGTACTATTGGGACCACATGAGGTGTCCTTATAATTCATAGGGTTTACATTAACATTACACATGTCAGGGGAGGGATGTCAAATGGCCGGGCAGAGTGGTGTCCTGTTGGAGGTGGCTTTGTTTCGGAGGTGCACATCCTTTACAACGTACAGAGGTTCCACTGCACATGTGTGCATGGCAGGATCGAGGAGGGGGCAAATTATATGTGGTAATTCTTAGCATATACCACTACTTAGGCTGCAGCTGGTCTACTTGTATGCTAAGTTGAATATTTCCCAAAAAGGAAAACATGTTCTCTATATATAATAGGTCTTGTACAAGGTAGCATTATACCTGCTTAAGGCTGTTTTCCACTACTTTTCATTGCATGCAGACGATCCATACATGGTGGACCACAGAAAACATTAACTTTCAGAGGTGTGTGTGTGTGGGGGGGGGGGGGGGGAATAGTTTCCAAGGTGCACGGCATTCACCTCCTCAAACTAAACCCCATGCACACAAAGAAGTATTTGTACATGTGTGCCAATAGTGATGGCAAAGTATGCACATTATATGTGACAACATACCAGTACAGTACAGTACATGCATAATACACAGCACATGCAAATGTCCTGTACACAATAAGACTATGCAGTGGGACCTCTCTATGACGGACGCTTAGGGACCTCAAAACAGCTCGATATACAGACGTTATTTCATATGCATGGCAATACATCTGGACCCACGTACCAAGCAGTCCGTTATAGAGAGGTTTTCACTATAGGGGAGTTTGTTATAAGAGGTTCCCTAGCTGTACCTGCTGGTTATTGTCTACAGTTCTCCTCTTAGAGGTATTGGATGTACTGTATGGGGACATCCCCCTCCCCTCCCCTGTATAGGGACATTCCCTGGGGATAACCCTCCCCATGTACGCCACTTCAATATATGGATAATCTCAAATAAAGCAATAATTGTGTAAAAAAAAAGAACAAAATCCTAACAGCATTCACATCAAGACACTGTGATGGTGAAGTATGTACAGCTTGGAACATGTGTGGAGATTTAGGGTAACATGGAAAATTGGTGAAAATGAAACACCCATCTGTGGACACACATGGCTTCAGTCATAATCTGAATTATCCTCCATGGAACTATTGTTTCCATAGTCACTGTTACCATGCCAACCCTTGGTTTCCATGACAACGGCTCCCAACTTTGAGGCATTTGCTACATACCTTAGAGAGAGAGAGAAAAAAGCACCACAGTTTATGGTAACATAACATGGCATTGCATGGCTGCCCTACACTTGAACTGATGTGGTCTACGAGGGAGGTGGCCAGTGACTACAAATACATAATGCCGTATATGATTAATCTTTGCATGATTTTCACAGATTGGAAGCCATCTGTGAAAGTTTACACCCGGGAAAATAGATTGAGCTCTTGTGCAATGGCAAAACATGGCCATATGCAAATATGAAGTGCAAAATTACTAAAATCCAAGATTCGTGAAAGTTTCACTCAGCCAGACACCACATGACCATCCTCACAACTGACCAGACATACAGTACACCAGACATACACCAGACAACCATCTCCAAAACTCACCAATTGTTGTCTGTCGTGTCTAAGTGATCTGTTTGAGAGTCGAAGTCATTGTAGAAGTCCTCTGTGTCGTCTAGAGGCACACAAACATAAGTAAGATGTAGGAAATGAGAAAATAATTGACATATTTTCACGTGTGCAAATGTGT
>CAUJGJ010000025.1:1868900-1876400 GCA_963170055.1 Halisarca cf. caerulea
AGACACACACATACACACACAGACACACAAACACGTGCACACACACACACACACACACACACACACACACACACACACACACACACACACAAACACGTGCACACACACACAGTCACTGCTCACAAAGTGTCTGTGTCCATTTCAGGGCAGTTCTCTGTATAGTATACATCAGTGACATACTCTCCATCACTCGAGTCATGTGACCTGTCATGACTGGTTGCCATAGTAACAGTACTTGAACCTTCAAACATACAAAACACACAAGTAACACTGCACACCATGCTTAGATAAAGTAAGTATTGTACACACACAGTACACCACTTAACATACATGCGTACATACACACATGTACATTCATTGAATATGAAAATTTTTTACAAGGATGAATTTTGCAAAGCACTTACTAAAGCAGTGATGATTCATGATGATGACGATGATACTAATCGATGATAAATGATTATGGTGAATGATGATTCTGATGATTATGATGATAAGGATGATGACAAATGATACGATGGTTGATGATAAAAGATGATCGATGATAAACTATGACTATATGTTATGATCATGACAGAAGATGACAATGATGATAAACTCACTTCCTTTACTAACTCTCTCTCTTGTCATCTCCACTCCATTGCAAGTCACCTTCTCATCCAGTACACCCTTCAAAGAAGTACCTCTTGTGTCCTCTTCTTCTCCTTCTCCCTCACTCTGTTCTTCTTGTAGGAGGTCATACATGCGAGACATGTGCTTCACATGGTCCTTGTAATTTGACGCTTTTTTCTCCTTTCCACCTGTCTTCTTCCCGGAAATGAAGAGGTCTGTTATGTGGTCCTTGGAGGCAAGATCAGGAGCTGTGTCTCCACGTGGCTCATTGCTAAAGTAGGGAACAGAATTGGTGCTAAAGGTATGGGAAAGCACACGTCATCTGGGTCAACTGCACAGGTTGAGACTTTCTATGTAGCAAAACACATATTAAGTACATACACACACACACGTGCGCACGCGTGAACGCACACACGTACACACATACATACATACACACACACACACACACACACACACACACACACACACACACACACACACACACACACACACACACACACAAACCTGCTACAAGTTCCAACATTCTCCCCCATGGATCTCCTATCATCCAGCAGTTTATACTTGAATTGTGTGGCAACCAACTAGTGGGGTTAATTGCAACATACGTATGTATAAAGTGGTCTGCACACAGTAGTTGACCTTACACATAGTATTACAGTGTGTCCTTCAGTACTGTACACAAGGTTGGGAGAGAGAGAGATAGGAGTAGGAGAACTTACTATCCAGTTGTATCAGGAGTATCCAGGAGTACATACGTATGTATGTATGTTCGTACATACGTACCTGAGATAGTACATACGTACATATGTATGTACTATCTCAGGTGTGTACGTACTTACTAACCAAGTTTGACAGTGTGTGCTTACATGTATGTGCATCATCCTCACCTTGGAAACTGCTTTTAAACTGTCTCTTTTTGTTGAAATAGTCAGTTTCGCAAAGGGGTTTGGCTTCAGTTTGGAGCGATGTTGCATTTCTCGGGAGACTCTCTCAAACACGTACTTATCATGTTTAGCCTCTTCTCCCTGCAAGGTGCCCGCAAAGTGGAATACACTTCTATCGCTGTAGTCTGGGGAGGAAGCAGTAGACAACTTTTGCTGCTGTTTAACATACGTACCTCCTCACATACTGTACATACATCCAGTGAACCTCTCTAACCCAACACTCAATGGGGCTTGAAAAAATGTTGGATTAGGAGGCTGTTGGACTAGGAGGTTGTTGGATTAGGAAGTTGTTGGATTAGGAGGCTGTTGGACTAGGAGGTTGTTGGATTAGGAAGTTGTTGGATTAGGAGGTTGTTGGATTACGAGGTTGTTGGATTAGGAGGCTGTTGGATTAGGAGGCTGTTGGATTAGGAGGTTGTTGGATTACAGAGTGACTCTTAGCATACATTAATATGATAATTGTACCATAGACACTATATACTACGTAGTATAATTATAGTGTCTATGATTGCACCAAATAAGATGGTAGGATTAGAGGGAATGTCGGATTACAGAGGTTTCATTGTATCCAGATAAGACACAAGGGGACAGACATCATACTAGTATACATATGCATGTATGAACGTACATACATACGTACATACATACATACATACATACATACATACATACATACATACATACGTACATACATACATACATATATATGTACATACGTACGCATACACACATATGTACATACGTATATGCACATAATAGGTATGCATACACAGCATTATACGCAGATACATACATACATGTACATAAGGCACAAGAGAACCAGACAACACACAGCTCTTCCTCAAATGAATGTCAATCTCACAGTCTCACAGCTATTCAGCTGGCCCAAGTCAGCACCCTTCCTCCATTAGTCAGTTTATTCTCCCCTTTCACAGTCAAAAGTACAAACACTGCTTTCAGCAGTAGCTCACTGACATCAAACACTTACAGGATCCTACAGTATCATGCCACCAATCTACCGAAAATTTTCACTTTAAAATTGACCTCTCGGTTAATTACTTAACACAAAATTCACAATCATAATCAATACCACATAAACATACAATTACAATTGCATTGTTTCACTACCTTCGACTGATTGCTCTGTTTCGCAGACATACTTGGGTGTCTTGGCCGCGTGAAGTACAACTGGAATTAGGAAGAAATGGTCATTTCAAACTCGGAATGTTAGTATGAACTTTAAGATTTATAAATCAATGTATAGTCAAGGTTACCAAGTGCATCAGCTGGATCTTCACATCTTCTACGCTTGATTCGAAGTATAACTGGAACATTATTACTGCTATTCGAGCTGCTATTGCCAAAATCCTTACTGCTGACTGCCATTTTATCGACCGCCAATTAAGCAACATGCAATGAATATGATTAAGATTAGTTGAAAATGGCGGCTGAAGAGAAGAGCGGAGACGACTATTGTGATTCTTCTAGTGAATCGGACAAGGATGAACACTGTGAACTTATACTTGGTAGATTTATTTCCCCTAAAAAGGCTTCTTCTCTTTTAAAAATGGCCAAAGACAAGAAGTTGATGAAATTGCGTTGCTTGAAGCATCACAAACGTAAACACAACCTTAGCGATTCGCTTTCCGAGCGCTCGAAAAGCTCAAAAGACCCTTTGACAAGTTCTAAAGCGCGTTTTGAGGAGGAAAAGGAACCCAGTGATACAATATCAGAGATTAAGAGTTCATCTTCTCTTGGTACAGGTCTGCATATAAGCAGCGCGAGGTGAGCCCTTTTCCGAAGTACTGATGTATCTGTGCGTCTTTAAATTGCGACTTATCCACTGTGCAGCAAAACAAATTTGTCTGTGTTCGACTTTCCGGACGACTCTCCGAACAGCCTTGTGTTCCCGGCTCTCATGGGCAGCCACGTACGGACTCACCGTTCACATAGTGAGTGACCTGCAACTACGTACGTACGTGTGTGTGTGTGTCTGTGTCTGTGTTTGTGTCTGTGTCTGTGTGTGTCTGTGTGTCTGTGTTTTGTGTGTGGGGGTGGGGTGGGGGTGGGTGAGTGTGAGCATATATAATCTATACATACGTACCTGGTTACGTATGTATAGATTATCTATGGTGTGAGAGAGTGGTTCCATGTATATAGCTACAATATACTATTGTGCTCATGTCCCTCTCCAGCACTACAACCTCCAAAATTCAGACCACCCAAAAGCGAAGATCGCATGAAAAGTCTCTTATCGATGATGATCAGGCAGGACAAGATGGACCGAGAATCACTGACTCCCTCCACGTCCAACCCCCCAGAGCAGAAGCCACAGACTAAGTCAGAGTTGTCATCTCATCATGAATCGGCGCAGCACAGGCTGACTGCTTCCTACAGCCATCACACTAATGGTGATGTGTTTGAATTCTCTCCCCCTATGGATCCAAAACCCTCACCTATGGAGGTACGTATGTATGTATGTATGTACAGGTAAATCTCTGTAATCCGACATTCTCCCTAATGTGACTGTCTTATGAGGTCAATGATCAAAGGACGTATGTGGAGAGTCACTCTGTAATCCAACAACCGCATTATAGCAGTGGGATTTAGGAATTCGCACACTGTACCCAGTCCAATGCACCTCTATCTAGCTTCATGCCAGTCTAGCCCCATGTATGCCTTGCCCTGTACCCATCTAGCCCATGTACATCTGACTAGATCTATACATGTCTATTCATATGCCTGTCCAGCCCTGTGCACTGAACAACCCTACTTTGTTCCAATGATTTATGACAATTTACAGTAAAATCGTGATTTGGCTCAAAGTAGATAACATAGGCATCTACATAGATATGTGTAGTAGGTAGGGTAGTGTGTGTGTTTTACAGAGTTAGAAATAGTGGTCAGCATTCAGACATTGTCCGACCATTTTGTCATTTTGTCTGACCCAAATAAGTTTGGGTCAGACATTTAGCTGAACACTACCTCATGTTTATTTCACACACACAGCGATATTACCAAGTCATTTGTACTGAGAATGTCTACTTGTACTTTCACTATTTGTTGATGCATATCTACTGTGGCACATGTGTACTTCTTCAAAATATGTCCGAGCATAGCTGAAATTGTCTGGCCCAAAATAATGATGCTAGGACATTTGTCCATCCAACACTTGCTCCTTATCTCTAACACTGGTTTTAGCTGCATTGGTGCTGGGAGTACATGGATTCCACTGTGGGTGAAGGCTACCCATGTGCAGCCTTCACCCACAGTCTGTCTACCAGTACCTGTTCAAGTACATATGTACATGCGTAGCGGACAATATGGTGTTGTCAATCCTGTCCTCAATTTTTTATAGCGTACATATGTAGTCTGCATATTATACGTATGTATGTATGGTTGGGTATACTGGTACATGTATGTATGGTTGGGTATACTGGTATATGTATGTATGGTTGGGTATACTGGTACATGTATGTATGGCTGGGTATACTGGTACATGTATGTATGGTTGGGTATACTGGTACATGTATGTATGGTTGGGTATACTGGTATATGTATGTATGGTTGGGTATACTGGTACATGTATGTATGGTTGGGTATACTGGTATATGTATGTATGGTTGGGTATACTGGTACATGTATGTATGGTTGGGTATACTGGTACATGTATGTATGGTTGGGTATACTGGTACATATGTAGTCTGCATATACGTATGTATGTATGGTTGGGTATACTGGTACATGTATGTATGGTTGGATATACGTACATGTACGCGTACATACGTACGTATGGTTGGGTATACATGTACGTATGGTTGGATTTGTCCTTCTGACGAATTTAATAAAATGGAGGAAAATGTCTGGCCACGCAAGACTAGGTATTTGAATCACTTGTCATATTGCATCCAACTGCTGCTCTTCTCTCCTTTGCAGACTCAGAACACAAAGGCACTACCTTTGTGCGGTTTTAGCATTGGACTCGATAGTGAGCCAAGCTCTCCAAACGAGTGAGTACTTTAACCTTGAACAACTGCAGTCTTGGTTTGACTATACGTATGTATATACCTGTATAGTCAGATCTACGTACTAATGTATGTATTTTCACAGGTTCCATTGCAACAGTGTTGTTTGGTATACCGCATAGTGCTAAATTTTTGAGGAGCTAGTTTCCGTAGTTGGCAACTTCTGAAATTTTTGTGGAAAAATAAATTTTGCGGGTCAATCCTTCAGCTGCTACCTACCAAACTGTGCCATTTTCCACTGTGCACAAATTTCACACTCCAGCACTCATCCTTGCTAAACCGGAATATTAGGCTCCTTGAAATTTTAGCACTACAGTGGAACCTCTTATAACAAACTCCCCTAATAGCAGAAGCCTCTCTATAACAAACTGCTTTGGTGGGACCAGATAGATTGCTCTGTATGTAAAACAACCTCTAATTGTGAAAACCTCTGTACAGCAAACTGTTTTTCAGGTCCCAAAGTGTCTGTTATGGAGAGGTTCCACTGTATATGGTATAGGTAGAACGTATGAGGACAGTGTTTAGTTTAGCTGCATTGTCCTTTGTAGAGAGGTTGTCCTGGTTGGTCAGAATACATACAGTAGAACCCTCCTAACATGAAACTCAAGGGTCTGATGGAAGATGTTCATTTTATCATAATTCCATGTTATCAGAACAATTATGAATGCCAGGGGCATAGAAGGAGCCTTTTTTTGCTTTCATGTTATCTGGAAATTGGTGTTAAGCGATTTCACGTTAACAGGGTTCCACTATATATAGGAAGTGAATAAAATGCACAGTGACATGTGTGAATTTCATGACTTGGTGTACACTCATGACCTTCATTGTTTCCTCCTCTGCCTTTAGACTGAGTGAAATGAAAAAGAACTTGTTGTCACAAATAGACAGCGTTGAGAAGTTTCTGGCCGACGATTCCCTCACATGACCACCATGTGACCATCATGTGACTTCCATTCACCCTCACAGTCGCCGTGTCTGGAATATCAGAAATTTTATGTCTATTTTCTCATTTCCACTCGCAGAAGTGTGTGTCCTAACCTCCGAGTCAGTTATTGCGTGTATATAGCCATTGGAATCGGAGTTCTATGTGGAGGGTGTATTAGCACTTTTATTTTTTCCTCTTGTATGGGTTCTTCAGTGTAATATATTTTTAATCACTTATTATAATATAATTGATTAAATTTTACAAACTATAGTGTAATAAGTGATCAAGGTAGCAGTATGGTTTTGCGTTTTAGACATGCATCTGTATAGCTATGAATATGATATACTGTGAGACTTTATCTGCACCTCAGATATCCAGTTCCCTCACCTTTGATCCTCAGTAAATTCTGTTGGAAGAAATCCACAATAATCCTACCGTAGTGACGGTACACTATACTACTGCTCCCTCACTTATCCAGTTCAATTCCCTCATGCAGCTGCAGGGATGGTATCCACAACTTCATCCAGAATGGCTGCATATGCGTGTGCAGTAAGTGAGGTCTGCCGCATAGGCTTTGCCTAACTGTGCACTTTCTGGGATTTATGTATAATTACCTGCATAATAGTATTATACTGGGATCTCAGTAATTTGACATTCTCCACTCAGACCTCAAAACTCTGTACCTACATGAAAAGGTTCTCATCTACTGCACAATGTGTCTGGCCACAGACATGTTGCTGCTCCCACGAGGTGCCAGATTGTATATACAAGCACAATAATGCACCACGTAGAGCTGATCCGATCTGTATGATCTAATGGCATGCTTGCAAAGCTACTTTGTGCGTAATTTCCCACTTATTGGGCGGGAAATTATGTCAAAATGGTGGTTCTTTGGCCTCGCCAGGAAGTACTACAATTTGGAATTCTGGCCTTTGGCAGAAGCGACAGGCTGCCCGAGTTCAGCTACTCGTGGACTGTAAGTTTGTTTGGCGTT
>CAUJGJ010000025.1:1883900-1886400 GCA_963170055.1 Halisarca cf. caerulea
ACACAAACATGTATAGATACACACACACACACACACAAACATGTACAGATACACACACACACAATCACAACTCACCAAACACAAATTCTGATTTTACTTTCCTAGTCAGCCCGTAAAGGTCAGCGAAACCCCACAGTAGTTGATCAGTGGGTAAGCCGTCCCACCCTATTCCCTTCATTTCACCATTCACATAATACTGCAAATCTCCTGTCTTTGTGACGCAGCAACCTACAGAATCCCCAATCTTCAACTCCTCTATACTAAAGTCTAGTTTCCTCTCACCTCCCTTGTGGTGAACAGTGGAGGCTGATAAGATCCAGTACTTTTCGTTGTTGTAGCACTCCAGGGCACCCAGAGGCACAGCTCCATCATCGGGGTCAAACGTTGTGAATCCAATTCTCTGTTGGTGGCAACAGAAAGAGAAATGGACATCATTCATTCAGAACACAACAGAAACCTACAAGTATGTGTGTGATTCAAATGGCCTTGTGCATACGGGACAAGAATTTGAAAGCCGAATATAACATAAATCAAACTAATTTCCCTACCATACATGTATGTATGTGCACATATAGAGAGACCTCACTTACCCGCACCTCAGATATCCAGTTCCATCACCTTCTGCAGTAGTTTTTATTGGAACAAATCTGCAGTAATCCTACTGTACACTATACTACTGCTCCCTCGTTTATCCAGTTCCCTCTCTTTATCTGCAATTTCATCCAGAACACATGTGTGCAGATAAGTGAGGTCTGACTGTATCTAAATGGCTTTACAGATACTCTTTGATGTATATAAATTCTAAACCAGCCATTCTAAGGCAGCAGGATGAATTGATTCTGTCAATTATTTATTTCCAACTTGGTAAGGTTCATGTATGAAATGAATACTAAACACGACAAGGCAGGTACTGCGTGCACGACAACACCACAGTAGTCCAGCTGGCTCAACTTGCATTTGATGCTGTAACCCCACCCCCGGGTCTACCTACAACACCAAATGTGGGTCCAGAGGCTGAAACAATACCACAGTAAAGGGTATGCCTCTGAAGTACCCAAATCACAGAGTAACATGCAATACAACCGGACAAAGAACTGTACGCCCCCATCCCTCTGGTAGACCAACCAATCCAGTCTTGGCAGGGCCAGATCTATGGTTTCACCTATTCTAGGCTGGTGGCAGTAGGGTGGAAGGGTAACCTTAAAAGAGGTGTAATTTGGAACAGTGGGGTAGTTTAGGAATAGGGTTTGAGTATCTATGGTTGAGAGCCTGTGTCAGCCACTCACTACACATGATGTTTTTGTCAGCGCTGTCTCCATTAATTGGAAGCTTCATCAGTGGCATGCACAACTAGCAGGTTAACAGTAGCACTATCCAAAGGCCCTGCTCCAAATTACTCCACTTAACCCTATACCTTCATCAGAGGGATCCGCAGGACTACAAAAGATGAGGAATTGAAAATCAGTTTTTGGTTTGAATGCCTGGACTCGTCCAACAATCCTCTTCACATAACCCCTAATCCTCTATCTAATAAAACAGACGCATTGTCCAATACTCACAAGGAGACAGCAAATCACGTGTACTCATGATAATACAATGTATGCACTACGGTAGAACCTTGTTAGTAAGAACACTGTTAATGAGTAATACCTGGTTAGGAAGTACAAGGATATGATACCCCAGCTTATAACCCATAATACTAATCTATATGGTTAGCAAGTACTACTGATAGTGAGTAGCAATTTGGAGGGTCCCCAGGTGTACTCACTAACGAGGTTTGACTGTATATTATACGTAGTTTAAGCAAATTTTGTCTATTTAATATTTCGTTGTGTACATGTACAATTGGTGTAATGTCACAGTGATTAAAGTTATTGTAATCATCTTTTAGATTACAGAACCTGCATGAAAACCTGCAGTATTAGCAGATGCAGCATTCCTGTTCAAAAGAAAATTATCTATCTATCTATCTATCATGACAAGACAGGAAAATATGCACATAGATAGTCAGCAAAATTACTTACAAGAGCCCCAGCCCATCCCCCTCCTCTGTCCAGTATCTTTAATTGAAACATTGAACCAATTGGGAAAGGTTCCGCCGAAAAGACTACAGCTTTGTTATAGCTTTGGTTTCTGTGGGCTACAAGTCCGTTCTCCAGAAATACAACGTTTCCACCACATTTCTTGTGAAATGCACCAAATTTTGGTTCAGATGACATGTTCAGTACTTATCCTCCGCGATAAAGAAGCTATCGGTTGATTATCTTTGCTGAGCCCTCGCAGTTCTGGTAGCCATTTATCCTCGCTATGAAAAATGGCGGAGGAGGGGCATCCCCAAGAATCCGCGCGGGAGAAACTATTCGTCGGCAACATCAGCTATCGAGTTAGTAGGAGCACATGTCAGCAAAAATGCATTTGTAACGCATAACATCATATCTATGTAAATTTCTCTTATGCTTTCTAGGTGACTGCTCGTGAATTAAGAAAGTTCTTTTCTGAA
>CAUJGJ010000025.1:1891400-1896400 GCA_963170055.1 Halisarca cf. caerulea
CATTGTGTGACTGTAGAACTGCAGAAAGCTTAAGAAACTTCGTTTTGTCAGCTACGGCAACAAGGGTGTTGAAACTGCCCATTTTATGACCCTCTCCAATCTGCCATTGTTGGTAAGGAGCACTCCTGGTACCACTAGCGGTATCTGTACTGTGTGTACAGTGTGTCTATCTGTACTTTACAGTGTATGTATCTGTACAGTGTGTCTGTCTGTACAGTGTACATATCTGTACAGTGTGTCTGTTTGTACGGTGTACGTATCTGTACAGTGTGTCTGTCTGTATGGTGTATGTATCTGTATAGTGTGTCTGTCTGCACAGTGTACATATCTGTTCAGTGTGTCTGTCTGTACGGTGTATGTATCTGTACAGTGTGTCTGTCTGTACGGTGTACGTATCTGTACAGTGTGTCCGTCTGTACAGTGTACATATCTGTACAGTGTGTCTGTACTTTACAGTGTACGTATCTGTACAGTGTGTCCATCTGTACAGTGTACGTATCTGTACAGTGTGTCCGTCTGTACAGTGTCCGTATCTGTACAGTGTGTCTGTCTGTACAGTGTATGTATCTGTACAGTGTGTCCGTTTGTACAGTGTCCTTATCTGTACAGTGTGTCTGTCTGTACAGTGTACACATCTGTACAGTGTACGTATCTGTACAGTGTACGTATCTACTGTATAAGCAGGGTTGAGTTGCCCCACCACTTTTGTATAGCATTCTCAGGGCTTGGTACATACATACATACGTATGTACAGTACAATACATGAGGTGATGGTGTTTGCTGTGTTGTTTGTTTGTACAAAGGAGGAGCTGGTGGTGGATCGTCACGCCTCCGTCACGGATCAGGTTCTATGCAAAATAGGCGGATATTGCCCAAACTTGAGGTGTGTGTGTATGTGACTTGGTATGTATGTTCCCTGCTTTAGAAGAATAGCAAGAAGTTGTGTTGTGCACGTGTGCAGTAAGACCCTTACCAATAGTAGGCATGTAGGGTACAGGCTATTATTTCAACACAGACAATATTATGGGACACAGTTGAGTATTTTGATAGTATAAAAATTATAGTAATTATATAATTAAATAAATGTATCATGTACCAAAAATATTCCTCCAATTGATTCAACTTGCCACCATGCTATGTATATGCACATTTTTATCAAAATACTCAACTGTGTCCCATAATGTTATCAGTCTCATAATGGTGGCATGTACCTATGTACGAGTTAGATGTGCCAATGTCTGTAAAACATTTGAACCCTCTGACAGCGGACCCTCCAACATAGGTACACAGTGCAGAACCTCTTTAAAAGAGACACTACTTGAGGTCCCATAAGTATTTCCTTTCTATTTCAGTGCACTTGTCCTCCAAAACATGACAACCTCTCTACAAAGGACAAAACAGCTGATTGTGTAGTGTCCTCAAGGTGTCCTTTATTTGGAGGTTCCAGCGTACATTTCAGCAGTGTAGTCTGGCACAGCTGAGTCTTCCTCTATTTTGTGATGTATGTGCCCTCTATTTATAACACATTCAGCTAATATTATTATTATTACATCATAAAAATGGAGGAAAGGTCTGGCTAAGCTAGACTAACAGTAGTATAGGTATACAATGATAGAGGTGTGTCTAACGTAATACAGTAAATAGTACAATTTTTTGTTAACTTTGTTTCTTTTTGTTCTTTCAGGCACTTGTCCTGTGAAGCCTGTCATTGTGTTTCTGATGAGTGCACACGATATTTGGCTCAGTGTGAACAGTTGGAGCATGTAGTGCTGAGCTACTGCGATAATGTGTGTGTGTGTGTGTGTGTGTGTGTGTGTGTGTGTGTGTGTGTGTGTGTGTGTTCGTATTTTGTGTGTGTGTGTGTGTGTGTGTGTGTGTGTGTGTGTGCGTGTGTGTGTGTGTGTGTGTGTGTGTGTGTGTGTGTGTGTGTTAGCTGTGCAAAACTGTGTGTATTTCTATATAGCAGAAGTTTTATGCTTACTCATGTTCACAATATATGCATCACAAGTTTTTATGTCCTGCGGACACATGTGACAAACATGTGCACAAGTATGTACTGTCCTGATATCTGTTTCAGTTTTCAGATAAGGGCCTGCTTCATCTGAGCAAGTTGCACGCAGATTTGAAAAAGGTTGTCCTGAGAGCTTGTCAGGGGATCACAGATGAAGGTAATGGAGATGGCGATACAGTGGAACTCTGTTAACACATAATCTCTTAGCACAAAATTTTGAATAACATGAAAGCAGCAAATGGCTGTTCAATTCTCGTAGTATTTCTAACTCTTCTGATAACATGAAATTCTTTAAAATGACCATTTTCATCAGTCCCTTGAGTTACGTGTTAAGAGAATTTCACTGCACTTCATTTGTGGGTGCTGCCTGTCATTGTTGAACTGTGTCATTGTTTCAGAGAGTCCACTATCGGGGGCTCTAAGAAACTGCTCTACAGAGAACAAGGCTTGAGGTCGCTAGATATTTCTTCCCTATACGTATGTACAGTAGTTCCAATACTTTTTAAAAAAGGAAGAACGTCTCTATAAAGGACAAGGCAGCTGTATTCCTATTTTTCTCAAGTTGTCCTTTGTTGGGAGATTTTACTGTATTAAGTTTTCTGAAGGTCAGTGAGACCTCACTTATCCACACCTCAGATATCCAAATCTCTCACCATCCACAGTACACTTTCTGGAACAAATCTGCAGTAATCCTACTGTACACTATAGTACTGCCCCCTCATTTGTCCATTCCCCTCACTTTATCTGCACTTGCATCCAGAACGGATGTGTGCGGATAAGTGTAGTCTGACTGTACTTCACACCCAACACATGAATGTTGATGTACAGTACTTGTTTCTGAAATTGTGAATGTATGTGGTTCAGTAGTAAAATTCCTGTGCATTTTTTTACAAGGCAGTTGTGTACCTACCTAAGTAGATACCACAGCCATCTTGTGTGTGCTTTCTTACTGTTTAGGAGTTGGGCAGCTGTGTTCGTTATGTCCTGACCTGTTGGAACTGGATGTATCTGGTTGTCTGTCTGTAACAGATCGTGTTTTACCTGTGCTACAAGAAGCCTTGTGCTTCCTGCGAAGAGACACCAAAACGCCCCTCAGTATTATCCTTGGAGGTGAAGTGTGTGTGTGTGTGTGTGTGTGTGTGTGTGTGTGTGTGTGTGTGTGTGTGTGTGTACATGTGTGTACGTGTGTGTATGTGTGTGTGTGTGTGTGTGTGTGTGTGTGTGTGTGTATATGCGTGTGTTAATTTAATGTGCTGTGCAAGAATGTGCCTTTATGTAGTACACATGTTTGTGTCTCTCCTGATATCATACATAGGTAGATTGTTTGTTTGTTTATTCTCAGTTGAGCACGTTTATTTATTTACAATGTTGAAGGTACTCTTGTGACACCTGAGAAAGCGATTCAGTTTGCCGAAAAGTCAAGAGCAAATGTCTCCCTCTATGACCTATCCACGTCGCAACTTTCATCTTATTTCGACCCATACTTGAAGCTACGTGAGTGTCATGCAGTGAGTGTTTACACTGAAGTTGCATCTCAGAATCTTCTGTTTTGCATCATTACATGAGACTGTCCGATAAACAAGGAGTGTAATTGTGTGTATATCCCGTACCACAGTAGTGGTTCATATGTAGGGATGATGCAGAAAAAATGGCTGCCCACACATTAGAACTGACTGTATTTTTGCAGAAAACTCCCTTCTGGTACATTTTCTATATCATAAAAGTGAAATTGTATACGTTCAAAAGTGAAATTTTGAGCAAAATACCTCTTTAATTTTACGTATTTATGTAACACAACTGCAGATAATTATTACACAACTAACCATGTAACCAAAGTTGTGTTTACATTGTCTATGGTCAAGCAATTGGTATCTGAAAGAAGTTATTCAACTAGGTCTGTCACACCAAATTTTGCCCCCCCCCCCAAAAGTTGTCAGGCATGGGTGCTTATCAAATGCAAACTCTAAGTGTTGGGGCGTTAGGTTTAGGATAGTTTTAGTATTGATAACATGGTTGGGGGACAACTTACAGCAGGGGACAATTCACGACATTGCAGGTCTGGTGAGCATATTGTGGGATGAGATGCAAAAGGGTGGTCAGTTAACGTTGTGACACACACTGTGAATTCTTTTTTCTTTGTTTTTCCCACACTTTTAATTTGTTTACAGCACCTTACTTTGATGATGAAGATGACTGGGACAATGACAATCATCCAAATTCCAAGCTGAAAGTGGAAGGAGAAGGGTTGTTAGAGGAACCATGTGACAGCAGGGAGGCAGAGCTGGAAGACTATCTTGTTGGGGATGATCCCGCCTATTATAGCGACGAGTTTAGCGGACCTGAATTCGACTAAGCAGTGCATGTGTGGATTTATCATCGCAGCAGTTGATGTACCATTAATCATATTCATAGACAATTCACTTTGGCGCCGTTTTACAACGTTCGCTGACGTGGGCACGTGATGACGCAGCGCTATAAAAATCCATTTCGCGTGTTACCTATAATCGTGTATGCTTTAGATCAAGAGTAATCAGTGTTAACTTGCAAGCACCAAAAGATGGATCAAGCAAACTTCGAGGTAAATTTTCTAAATCTGCATTTGATGGATTATCGAATCTATCTATAGTAAAACGCAATGACGCGGAGCAGTTTACGTTTGCGTTAGCGATTGTTTATGTTCTTCCCACTTTGCATGTATACAGGTAAACGAATCTACCAGCACTCTAGATTCGGGACTGAGCGATGTCTCTCCCATTCCGTACTACATTTGGAGTGAGTGGTCACAAGAGGAGGTCGTATCGTGGGTCCTCAATCAGCCCACATTGATTCACTTCGTGCAAACAGTTTTTAACTGGTTTGGAATCGACGGCAAGTACCTTCAACTACTCATGTCGAGACAAAACGAGCTGTTTTGGGACGAGATAAGCCTTCCAGAAGAACAAAAGGTTTGTGAAATATTGCATGACATATAATACTCTGTACGTGTTGT
>CAUJGJ010000025.1:1901400-1918900 GCA_963170055.1 Halisarca cf. caerulea
TCCCCCTTGAAATAGTGCGGCAGTACACGTTTACACTCACACACAAGTTTGCCCATCGCCTTTCCCAAAATACCCTCCCCCTGTCATCCTTGAGACAACTTCCTAATGAAAAGTACACAAAGCCCTCCAGTACAACCACATGCTGTACTCACAGTGTCTTCAGCAGCTTATCCTCAAACATGGGCTCCCTAAATCCTGGGAGAAATATGCCATTGTAGGTGACTCGCTCTATGAATGTGTGTGTAGTGTCCCCATACTGCACAGTGGACGAAATGAGAATGAGATGTACGTAAGTATATGTACACACACATTTCCTCACTTTTCCTGTAAATACGTATTTTCACACACACACACACACACACACACACACACACACACACACACACACACACACACACACACACATACACACACACACACACACACATACACACACACACACACACACACACACATACACATTGAGTCACTCACAGTCTGTATGGTAGCCATAACAGCCTTTCCAAACTCATCTTCTTCCTCCCAAGGTTCCTTGACAATCTTGGCTCCCCTTTCTTTAGCCCTCTGGGATGAGAGAATTAAATGTAAAGATAAACATAATGTACGTATATGCACAGTCACACACACACACACACACACACACACACACACACACACACACACACACACACACACACACACACACGCACACACACACACACACACACACACACACACACACACACACATACACACACACACACACACACACACACACACACACACACACACACATACACACACACACACACACACACACACACACACACACACACACACATACACACACACACACACACACACACACACACACACACACACACACACACACACACACCTCAAACAGTGCCCTGCAGTTCTTGACGGTAAATGCAATGTCTTTGACACCATCTCCATGCGTTACCAGGTGGTCACCCATTACTATAGAACAAAACAGTGAGGAACTTATGGGCGCAGGTTCTGAAGCATACTTGCTTACATACTTCAAATGAAGGAATGAACGACATAATATGATCTGCCCAAGCTTTGAAATGCACATACATACATATGCACATAAATGCACACACACACACACACACACACACACACACACACACACACACACACACACACACACTCACACTCACACTCACACACAGAGAGAGACTTGGAGTGAAAAGTGTACTGTTGACTTACCCTTGTGGCCAGGGTTCAGGGCTGACTGGAACACAAATATAATCTACAGAGGAGTGGAGTACATCGCGTACAGTATGTACAGTACATGAGTGGATGTATGTGCATATGCATGTGCAGATTTTCAACACATTGTGGCATCCCATTCCTTCAAACATAGTCAAACCCTGTCAAATATGTGTTTTCACTATGAATATGTACATACATACGTATGTACATACGTACGTACGTACACTTGTGAACACAAATACTAACAGTACGGACAGAACACACCTGGACATATGTACGTACATACGTACCCAGTGTTAAAAATGAGGAGCAAATCGAGGATGGACAAATGTCCTAGCATTACCATTTTGAGTCCGACAATTTCAGCTTTCCTCAGACATATTTTTGGAGAAGCACACATGTGCCACAGTAGACAGACGTAAATCAACAACACATAATGAAAGCAAAAATGAACATTCTCAGTACAAATGACTTGGTAACATCATTGTGTGTGCATATCAAATGAACATGAGGTAGTGCTCAGTCAAATGTATGACCTAAACTTTGGGTCAGACAAAATGCCAAATGTTTGAACGATGTCTGAATGCTGACCATTATTTCTAACACTGATATAATACACACATACGTATGTACACATATATGTACATACACGTACACATACCTTGTTCTGTTTCACTGCATGTGATGCAACACTGCGTTCACCAGTCTCAAGCCCTCTGTAGGCAAAAGGTTTGAATCCCATTCGAATGCAATAATACTCCGCAGCCTGCTTGGCATTGCCGACCCAGAAGGTGATGTGGTCGAAGGCAATGAAGCTTCCTTCTCCGTCGGGCTGTGCAGTAAGAGACCATAAATTGAAAGAAATGGAGGAAATTGAGAGTGGGGACACTTCATACAGAATTGAGAGTGGGAATACTCTATACAGAATTGAGAGTGGGAACACTCTGTACAGAACTGAGAGTGGGAACACTCTGTACAGAATTGGGAGTGGGAATACTCTGTACAGAACTGAGAGTGGGAACACTCTGTACAGAATTAATTATAATGAATTGATACACTTGCAGATTTTGCATTTTTAGGACAGATTTATACATAAGGGAATTTACCAAGGCAAACTCATATTGAAATGCAGTGTACAGGGAAGCCTTGATAATCCACCACAACTGGGACTGTTGATTTCGTGGCAGATTATGAGGTTGGTGGGTTAGAAGGGCTGATATTGTATTGCATTTGTGAATTCCTTTCATAAAATTCTGAGCAGATTGAGTGAGGTTGGTGGGAGGGGGCGATCATCAAGGTTTCACTATACAGTGCTTGGTGAACATGCAACTAAGTGGCTAACTACACGAGAATTCAGCTCTTGGCATACGTACACAACACTCAGCGACAGACACGAGTGAGTACGCATACACTGAGGTTCACGACAGAGTGATGGCAATTAAAAAAAACAAGGAAAATGAAGCTTGTGGTCAGGTCAGGCTTCATTGATTTGCTACAATGCGATAATATAACTTCCAAACAGGATTTCCACATAGTACAGATCAATAATATAGGACATTTCAGCTGACAAAGTCTTACGTGAGAATCCTGTTTGAAAGTTATATTATCATATCACGGTTACAATTACATCACACTGATGACCTTTGAACAGATACCAAATCCATACGGATAGTTTACCTGCTCACAGCAGTCCCAGCAGTCCTAACATGCACCTCCAACGGGTAAATGGATGGAACACACAAACAAAATGCAGTAGACAAAAGGTGAGTTTAACAACAGCCAGGAAGAGTACAGTACAATGTACGTATATTCATTCATTGTACATAAGTGTATATTTATTCATTGTACATACGTGTATATTTATTCATTGTACATACGTGTCTATACTGTATAGTGTGTACACATACAGGTACATGTGTACTTCAAACTTATAGTGTAGAGTGAAATGTCTGTAATCCAACATTCTCTCTAATCTGACCGTCTTGTGAGGCACAGATCCCATAATAAAGTATGGTAACAGTCACTCTGTGATCCAACAACCTCCTAACCAGACATTTTTTCAAACAGGTGCACTATACCGGTACAGGTGTACTCTACCGGTACGTGTACTCTACTGGTAGAGGTGTACTCTACTGGTAGAGGTGTACTCTACCGGTACATGTGTACTCTGCTGGTAGAGGTGTACTCTACCAGTACAGGTGTACTCTACTGGTAGAGGTGTAGTCAACCGGTACAGGTGTACTCTGCTGGTGCAGGTGTACTCTACCGGTACATGTACTCTATTGGTAGAGGTGTACTCTATCGGTACAGGTGCACTCTACCAGTATTGGTGTACTCGACTGGTGCAGGTGTACTCTACCAGTATTGGTGTAAACTATTGGTGCAGGTGTACTCTACCAGTACATGTGTACACTACTGGTGCTGGTGTACTCGACTGGTTTGTGAAATCTTCCACATCAATACACACTGTCAAACAAAGGGAACCAAACTAAAAGCAAAAAGATACGTATTAAAATTGTTATTTAAAGTGCTCATGAAGGAGAGGAGAAAAGTCACCAGATCTAGTAAATATGCATATGTACTCAACAGTGGCAGGTCCACACAATATTACGCATGTATTGCAACTTGACTGCAGTAGAAAACACAAACATAAACCGATTAACTGATACACACGCATCTACGATATTTGCTTGCTTTATGTGCATGCACGCATTAATTTACCACCACATACTACCAAATTAAGAATTTTAAAATGTAATCGATTACCAACACAAGGTGTGTATGCGTCTGAGTGACGGGCAAATGAAACTACTGAAAACAATTCCCCCCAAACCTGTACATTGAAAGACACCCGATTATTAACATATGTGATTTAAAATCCATGAAAACCAACAATGCTTATTATCATAATATTATACTATGTTTGGTACTATTCTGACCACATCAAAGGAAAAGAGTGCATGTATAAAGTAATACAATAACTATTACATACATAATAGTATAGTATAATGTATGTGGACAGCGTCCATCTTTCATGTCCCCTTACAGCCTACATCTTCACACCGGTTGGAAGTACAACATGCAATAGCACACCACAACCAGCAGCTGTGAAAACGGCTCTTGGCGCACACAAACGATGGCATTATCACATCACAAATACTCAATACTATCATACTATGTATCCATGGTACACAAAGCTAATTGACCAGGCGCGGCATCCAGCGGTAGCGTTGGCACAAGTCTATGTGTCAACTAGAATTTAACAGACTTTACAGTGTTAAATACCTTGTTTCCTCTTTCGTACGACGTCTAAGGAATGGAAAAGAGGGGAACATGAAAGACGTGACCACTTGCAAATGTACATAAAAAGGCGGCAAATAACCAAATTCAAGTCAGAAAACAACATGCTGGTAGAATGTAGCATTGTTGTTTAGTTACCATTTCGAGAGGGCACGTCTAGTATGCTTTATCCTTGAAGTTCTAGACTGAGCGAATGGGAGTGTTGCGTGTACTATAAGTACGTACGCCTTCGTGACGAGAGGAAGAGGTCAGGTCGAAGGTCGAAAGTCAAAGTTGAAAGTTTGTGCGTGTCCGCCTTCCCCTGCTCCTTCCTGTATGACGCAAGTGATGACGTCATCAGTGAGTCGGCCATTTTCTTCTATTCCAAACAACAAGGATTTGTCGAAGTACGCCTTTCGGTCCCTTTTTCTTTGTAATCGTTGGTCATTCACTACTGAACAACAGTGAATATGAACTTTTGCATCGTCTAAGGTGTATTTTAGAGTATTGTGGAGATGTTGTCGAGCAGAAAGAATGATTTGGAACTACCAAAAAGAGACAATAGAAGCAGGTTGGTTTTTCTTGTCTGAAGTATCTCGAATATGATCTCAAAAGCGTTTTATTTCGATAAATTCTACGCTTCAGTAATTTCTGTTTAGCTCGAACCTTAGTTATCTCACAAATACTTGAAGTAGTACAGTTCAAATTGGGTGATGTACCAAGTTCGGCGGCTTTAGTACTTTTCAAACTGTCGCCTATTCGAGCAAATTATATAGAGTATGGTACAATGGCGAATTAACGTACGCCCTGTTTTTTTATTTTGAACGTTTTATTTTTTGTAGGAGCCCTTATTCCCCGTCTTTCAAATCAGGAAGGCACGGGAGCTTGAGTCCTCCAAAACACAGACATCTTGGAAGACGGGAGAGAGATAATTTGAGGTATGATTGTTTGTAAGACTCAGTACATCGAATTGTGCCCTCTGTGCGATTTTGTGTTTTTGTTCCGCGTCCTCCATTTTGTTTGGCGGGATCCTCCCACGTTTGTGTTTGCGAGCAAACTTTGTTTACCGCCCTTTCTATAATAGCCCGAGAGATTTCGAAAAGTCCCACAGTTACAGTAAGAACCACAGCAACCACTTTAGTCCGAGAAAACAGCGATTCAGAGATACCTACAGGGGTACAGGCGTTTCTTCTCTAAAACACAGCCAGAAAGCTAGCAACCATTCACGATATCCTTCTCACAGCAGCAGCAAAACTTCTCATGACCACCGCAGTGCACCATCTCCCAAGAAACCCCGTCAGCATTCTCCACCAGGTGTGTTTACCTCTGTTTCAAGTGGAAATACCAGGAAGCGTTCTTCCTACAGTGATAGGCACAGCTCATCATCCAAATGTGGGGTTAGCAAAGAGGGTGGAAAGCTTGCATCGAAGAAAGATGTAGGCAAGTCTTCTGTAAGTACTGAAAAACTAGCAAGCCCTGTGAGTCTGAAGCCTTTTCTTGAAGACATTGACAGTGATGAGGACTTGGAGATGACAATTGAAGACTTGAAACCTTCTCATTCTGTCTTGGATGATAAGGCCTCCAAGGTGGGAGTGTCAGTGGAGATCAAGGAAGGAGAACATTCAAAGAGGTTGATGAAGGAGGAGCTGTTTGACATGATGGAACAGCTGGAGAGTGACATAACATCATGCGAGAGAGACCTGAATGTGGTCAAAGCAAAGCAGGTATGTACGTATATACGTACGTATGTATATGTGTACTGAAATGTAGTATACAGTACAGCCTATGTGTGCACATACGTGCATGTTCTGTTGTGCTTACAAAATGGCTGCATATCTGTAGTAATGGTTGCTGTATGAGGCAGTTACCTGTACTAATTTTAAACAGCCATATATGTATGTACGTACCTTCATACCATAATGATGGAAATACATACGTACGTATGTACATATGTGCGTATGTACTTGTTCACCTCCATGAAACAGCCACCTGTCCAAAAATTTGGGTCTGAAGGGTGGGCTTTATACACAGGTTCTTAATACCTACTGCATTCGTAGTTGTAACCTTTGCTGCTGTGTTTATGTAGATAGACATGTTTGTATGGCTTGTGTTTGTATTTTTAGAAGTTTCCAAAGTATCGTATAACCCCAGAATGGCCTTCTTGATTCAAATTTTGGACCTGCTCTATAGATTTTATATTCAGTTATTTTGGTAAAAGGGTTTATGCTGCAAGGATATCACACATGTCATTCAATCATTTTGATTAGTCACAATTCAAATTAATCACATTGAACATCTTTGTGAAATTTATCCTGTGGGAAACTTTGCTGTTGTTGTGTGTGTGTGTGTGTGTGCGTGTGTGTGTGTGCGTGTGCGTGTGCGTGCATGCGTGTGTGTGTGTGTGTGTGCGTGCGTGTGTGTGTGTGTGTGTGTGTGTGTGTGTGTGTGTGTGTGTGTGTGTGTGTGTTTCTTTGCTAGCTCTGTACTTATCCACACGTGGAGAAGTACAGGGCTAGTGGCTAGAGTACCTATGTACCTACTTATGTACTTCTCTACACATTGATGGTTTTTCTTATGTGACTTAGTGATTGATGCCTTTAATAGCCTATAGGTACAGAATTAGTTCGAATATTTACACCTTGTAGAATGTGAGACCTTTGTTACTGTACATACGTACTTCAGTGTGTATGTGTGTGTGTGTGTGTGTGTGTGTGTGTGTGTGTGTGTGTGTGTGTGTGTGCATACGTACATCTGTACACACTTATGTACTTGCCTAATCCTTTAGACACTTTTGGAAGGAGTGGAGTACAGGTACCAGATACCCCGGCAGTCCACTTTCACATCAGCAGTGGATGATATGAGACATTTGATCGGAGCACCAGGGGATGACAGCCTGCTGTACAACAGAATATATTGCGAGAATAAGGTGTGTGTGTGTGTGTGTGTGTGTGTGTGTGTGTGTACACGTGTGTGTGTGTGTGTACACGTGTGTGTGTGTGTGTACGTTCATTTGTGGTATATCAAAGTATGTCCGTACGTACGTACGTTCATAGATTTTGTACATTCTAATATGTGAAGTACATACGTATGTACCGATACATATATATGACATGTGCTGTATGTACGTACGTACGTATATTTACTTTTTCTTTGTAGGCTCTGAAGAAGGAGAGCCCTGAGTCTGCCACCAGTAGCTCACTCCCTCAAACCTCCACTGTAAGTTGAAGTCTGTGCATTAGTACATTCACGCATACGTACATACGTATGTATGTAAATGTGGATAAAATATGTATGTTGTTCATTTACATACATGTGCATACATTTGTATTCGCTCTTTCATCAAAAATCGTAATATTTGCTTCTTTTGACAATGTGCACATACATACATACGTACATGTGTATGCATTTGTGTACATACTACAAACGTGCGTATTCATGCACACATTAATGAGTATGGTAGTACTCCATATGTAGGGATGGCCCAAAACAAAATGGCAGAATAGGAATTTTGGCTTTCATTATCACTTTATGCATATGCATACTTTTCTTATTACGTATTATTCATGTACGTATGTACGTATGTACATAATATAATTACGTATGTATGTACGCATATATGTGCATATGTATGTGTGTGTGTGTGTGTGTGTGTGTGTGTGTGTGTGTGTGTGTGTGTGTGTGTGTGTAGGTGTATGTGGGTGTGGGTGTGGATGTGGGTGTGTGGGTGTGCAAATTTTATGCTAAATTCACTGTGGGAGCAATACCATTGTGCTAAGTAATTCAATAAGTCTGAGTGTTTAACTTGGAATACCACACAGTGAAGCATTGCACACGGGCCTGCCTGTGCAGGTGGTGATGTTGTACTACGTATGTGTTCAATGTGTGGATGGATCCACCGTGTATGCTTACCACTGCAACCCAACTTAATGCTGATATGTACAAGAAACCCTGCCTTAAAGACCACTCGCATATATGTATAGATCACCTGTCTATAGAGACCATTGCAGGCTGACTCATAGTCCACTTCAGTTGTACTAAAGCACCTCTGTACAAGGACCACCTGTCTACAGAGACCACAATTACTTGGTCCCTTGAGTGGTCGTTATAGACAGGTTTTACTGCACTATGCACACTACACAGACAAAACACCATTATTGCCAAAAGTTACAATGAATCAGAGCAAAAAACCATGCATGTTACATACGTATGTAGGTGCAGCATATAGATAGAATAGAGTAGGCCCTCATTTATCCAACCACATGGTGCATTTTGAAAGTAAACATGCACGTTTTTCAAGAAGACCAGATCTTAATCAATTAATTCAATTCAACCCCATCTGGCCATCAGATGCACAGGGGGCAATTGAGGGGGCGAAGATAGATACATGCATAACTAACATTAGTCACTTATCTGGGTTCCCTAGCACCACAAGGAAGCAGATACAGTGGAGTCTCATTATAACAAATCCCAGGGGACACTGTAAACTCTTCGTTATATCAGAAATTCACTATAACCAGCCAAAGTACGTATCACAGTAGGACATGTACTGGGCCACATGAGTCTATTCACTGTAACAGAAATTCACTGTAAGAGTGTTCTTTATAACGAGTTTCCACTGTATGTGTATGTACACAGTCTTCCTCTATTTCTGACGGCATACTGGGGGGTATGCGTTCAGGAACGAAGGAATATCAGGCCTATAGTGTGCGTGGAAAACAGCACTGAAGTACACACAGTGAATCCGACATTCAATGGGAAAGAAGTGCCAGATTAGGAGGTTGTCAGATTACGGAGTGACTTTTGTGTACTTTAATATAGTGACCGTACCTCATAAGATGGTTGGGTTAGAGAAACTATCGGATTGTAGAGGTGTTGGGTTACAGAGGTCTCACTGTACAGTAAAACCTGTATATAAAGACCACTTAAGGGACCAAGTGATCGTGGTCTCTGTAGACAGGTTGTTCTTATGTAGAGGTGCAGTGGTATTGCATGAGTGGTTCACGGACCAACATATAGTGGTCTCTATAGACAGGTGGTCTCACTGTACAAGTGGTCTTTAAGACAGGTTTCACTCTACATGTACGTATACATCATGTACAATACACATGCACACATATGCACATATGCAGCATATGCACTTATGTACGTGCATATATAAAGTACATACAGTACGTTGTGTACATGTGTATGGCCCTGTGTGTTTGTGGTGCGCTAGTGTGTACATGTGTATGGCCCCGTGTGTTTGTGGTGCGCTAGTGTGTACATGTGTATGGTCCCGTGTGTTTGTGATGCGCTAGTGTGTACATGTGTATGGCCCCGTGTGTTTGTGATGCGCTAGTGTGTACATGTGTATGGCCCCGTGTGTTTGTGATGCGCTAGTGTGTACATGTGTATGGCTCCGTGTGTTTGTGGTGCGCTAGTGTGTGCATGCGTATGGCCCCGTGTGTTTGTGGTGCGCTAGTGTGTACATGTGTATGGTCCCGTGTGTTTGTGATGCGCTAGTGTGTACATGTGTATGGCCCTGTGTGTTTGTGATGCGCTAGTGTGTACATGTGTATGGCCCCGTGTGTTTGTGATGCGCTAGTGTGTACATGTGTATGGCCCCGTGTGTTTGTGATGCACTAGTGTGTACATGCGTATGGCCCCGTGTGTTTGTGATGCGCTAGTGTGTACATGTGTATGGCCCCGTGTGTTTGTGGTGCACTAGTGTGTACATGTGTATGGCCCCGTGTGTTTGTGGTGCGCTAGTGTGTACATGTGTATGGCCCCGTGTGTTTGTGGTGTGCTAGTGTGTGCATGCGTATGGCCCCGTGTGTTTGTGATGCGCTAGTGTGTACATGCGTATGGCCCCGTGTGTTTGTGGTGCGCTAGTGTGTACATGCATATGGTCCCGTGTGTTTGTGGTGCGCTAGTGTGTACATGTGTATGGCCCTGTGTGTTTGTGGTGCGCTAGTGTGTACATGCGTATGGCCCGTGTGTTTGTGATGCGCTAGTGTGTACATGCGTATGGCCCCGTGTGTTTGTGATGCGCTAGTGTGTACATGCGTATGACCCCGTGTGTTTGTGGTGCGCTAGTGTGTACAGTGGAGTCTCAGTACTTGGACTCATTGTGTGGTGAATTGTACCTCAAAATCTGTGACATTATCAAGTGGCTTATAGCGCAGCCTTATACGGTGCCTATTCCTCGGAATAAGATCAGAGAGAATGTGGGATAGCATATCAGTGTACGGTGAATCCTCTGTAAGCCCACACCCCTATCATCTGACATTTTCTCTAATCTGACCATCTCATGAGGTACTGTCACCACATTGAAGTATGTTAAGAGTCACTCTGTAATCTGACAATCTCCTTATCGGACAATACTTTTCAAATCCCATTGAGTGTTGGATTATCACAGTTCCACAGTACTTGATCGTTTTAGGATGAGGTGTACACGTCACCAATCTTTTAAACACATGATTGTTAAACACAGTACGCATGTACATGCATACATGTATTTATGTACATACAGTATGTAACTACGTATGTATGTGCGTATGTTCCTATGTGTATGTACGTATGTACCTACGTACATGTGTAATACGTATGTTGTACACAGTTTACTGTGGACAGCTTTGCTGTTGGAAATCAAGCATGTACTTGGTACTTGCTTAAGATTAATATACATATGTACCACAAATTTTCTTTACACACATTTCAGCCTTGCCTACCAGTTTGGTAGTGTGTTTGTGCGAGGCCTGTGTGTGTATATACGTACCTACATATCTATGTTCATACCTTAATACATCAACATGCATGTACGTACGTATGTGAGGTACATAGCTGGATATCCCCACACATACTAGAATGTGTGAGTACACACACACACACACACACACACACACACACACACACACACACACACACACACACACACACAAACACACACACACACACACACACACACACACACAGAGTCATACGTACTTCTGTGCCTGTACATGTAGTGCGCAGTCTGTTTCAGTGTATTCTATTTTCAGATAACTTACAAGTTAGCCCTTACTGTGTGTTGAGTCATATTTTCACTTTCTCCGTTCTCTTAGGTACAGTATCACCAGCCCTTTGAGGTTCCTGGCTATTGGGATGTTCTGGAGAGGCATGAGACATTTCGACCAAAGTTGCAACAGATCATAGCAAACCGAAGGAAAGAGCAATATTCTATGGTGTGTCCGTATGCACATTCGTATGTACTATAGACACCTATGTTCAGTGTGTACAATATTTACATATGTACGTATGTATGTGTATATGTACATATGTTGGGCTTTTATCTTCGATGCAATTTTGTAGTCTTATCTGGTGTATGGTAAATGTACGTATGTCAGATCTTTAGTTGATCTACGTATGTGTTTACGTATATGTACAGTATGGCAGTGGTTGTGTGTACGTATGTACGTGTGTGTGTGTGTGTGTGTGTGTGTGTGTGTGTGTGTGTGTGTGTGTGTGTGTGTGTGCATTATGTGTTATTTGCTCAAACATACATATGTACATACATACGTATGCATGTAAATTTGTGAAACATGTATACATGTGTATGTGTGTCAATATTGTGCAGTGACACATATACGTACGTACAGTATGTGCATAATCAAGTGAAATGTACATGTTGCTACTACTTCCCTTCATGTTGCAGGAGATTGAGTTGTGTGAGAGGTATGATGCACTGTCTGAACAGTGGGAAAAGAGATTGGAGAGATTGGAACGCAAAGCCAAAGACCACAAAACCAGGGAACTGTTTGAGAAGGTCTTTCCGGAACTGAAAAGGATCAAAGAACCTTCAGAAAAGTTGAATCGCACTGACTCAAGGGGTATTGGCATTATCAGAAGTGAAGCAGAATTCAATGAGTTGATGGATGCTTTAAATGAACAGGAAGAGGTTTGTGGTCACTCTGTGTGTGTGTACGTATGTGTGTGTGTTAACATGTGTTTATTGTTCAATGGGCTCATAGCACTATAGAACAATTACATAATGACATACATATCAACGTACCTATGGTACTTACTGTGCACATGAATCGTGTTTTGTTATACAGAAAATTCTGTTTTGTTCCTGATAGAGCAAGGACAGGCACAGACGCTGTCACGCTGTCATCCCCCCAATGGTGCTGCATCCAGTTGAGAAGAGAGCTGTGTATGCCAACAGGAATGGACTGCTGAGGGCACCGCTGGATGCACATAAAGACCATGTGGACACGTGTCTGAGCACTTGGAACGATGAGGAAAGGATGACGTTCCAGAAAGTGTAAGTCTTTGTGCAAACATACAATGGAACTTGCTTAGTAAGTGTCTGGTCTAGTACATACATACTCCTGGATAGTGAGTACTCCTCATTCTGTCCCTGTGTATACCTCATGTACGTACATGAACCAACCTTGATAGTAAGTACATACCTCTGATAGTACGTATGTACTGATTTTGTGTCTTCATCGAGGTATGTATGTAGGTATGTATTCAGCAAGTTTCTCTATACGTACATACGTACATGTACGTATGTACATTTGTGTTTGCTGTCGCAGTTATATGGATAGTGTGTGTTGCAGTATGCTTGATTTTTTTGCTGATAAAATTTTTTTCACTGAATGTACTGTATTTTCCAATTCCCTAGGTATGCTTTGTATCCGAAGAACTTTGAGAAGATTTCAAAATTTCTCCCAAAGAAGACTGTCCAGCAGTGTGTGCAATACTACTACTTGACGAAAAAGAAGGACAGCTACAAGGTTTATGTTCAAGCTGTAAAGGAAGAGAGAAGGAAGAGAGGATTATCCAAGGGTGCTCAAGAATCACCAACAAGCCCACCTGGAATGCTGAGTGACACCAAGGAAACTATGTAAGTTGTGTGTGTGTGTGTGTGTGTGTGTGTGTGTGTGTGTGTGTGTGTGTGTTTGTGTGTGTTGTGTGTGTGTGTGTGTTGTGTGTGTGTGTGTGTGTGTGTGTGTGTGTGTGTGTGTGTGTGTGTGTGTGTGTGTGTGTGCATATGGATGCGTACATGTGTTTTTTTCTAATGTGATTGCAGTGTATACGTTAGTATATACGTATGTTGTGTATGTGCAGTATGTACGTACGTACGTACATTACTTTCACCATTTTCCATATTCACCATTACAGCAGTGATGTCCAACCAGTGCAAGGACTGACAAGGAGGCCAACCTTGCTTAAACCAAAGCTTCAGCGAAGTCACAGTACTGGTACGTACTGACCTACGTATGTTGTATGTATGTACATACATGTATACAAATATGTATATATACGTACTTGTATGTGTGTGCACACGTGTGTGTGTGTTTGTGCTCCTGATGTCTGTGATAGACCGCCTTTGTCCCCATTGCACAGGATCCCCTTACGGTGACTGGTCACTAGATGAAATTGAGAAGCTGACAGAAGCTCTGCGGACGCATGGGAAGACCTGGTGGAAGGTCAGTCAGATAGTTGGGTCAAAGAACCAGAATCGATGCAGGACCTTCTTCATGGAGTTTCAGTCTAGCAAGGCACTACAGCTGAAGGAGGCAGTTGATGAGTACTTGAAGAATAAGGTGAGAAGCAGTACTTATATGACATTGTATGTACATGCGTACATGCAAACACGTGTACATGTGTATGAGAATGCTCTCTCACACATACGCGTGCGTGCACCAGTACTACATATACATATACATACATACATACATACATATAGGTACGTTTAGTACATAGCCAACATATATACGTACGTATGTACGTATGTGCACATGACCAACCTGTGTGTGTGTGTGTGTGTGTGTGTGTGTGTGTGTGTGTGTGTGTGTGTGTGTTTGTAGAGATTGTTGTTATGTGGCTATCGACCTTCCCACTACAGTCCCAGTCCACTGTGAGACTGAGGAGAAAGGTAGAACAAAAGCTAGCAGAACCACCACCCCCAGCAGCCAAGTCTGTACCAAAACCACGAACGGTCCCCAAGGTTAAGGAGGAGGAGGTGGTTGAGTCAGGAGATGAGAGCACTGAGTCAGGAAGCTCCAGTGATAGCTCTGAAACCCACACTGCAGTCAGTTCCAATGATGAACCAGAGGAACAGGTATTGAAGCCCCAGAGACAGAGGAGAGTGCAGGTCATGAGATCTATGTCTGTCCCACGTCGATTTTCCGAAGACTCACTGGACGTCCTATTCACGGCTGCGGAGATTGTGGAGGGAGGCACAGTTCCAAGTGATATAGCTCTTCATGACCACACTTATGCTCTCTCGCAGCGAGTACTATATCACAGCATGGACATGAGCCCCACATCTGGGCTGTCCCTGATAGCAGCTGCAGCTGCTGTAGTGTCTCCGTCTCTTCAGACCAATTCCAGTAGCGCATCTCCACTACTGGCACCTGTGAAGGCCCCCAGGGGCCGACCACCCAACAGTGCGAAACGGGCTAATAGCACATCACAGCGTCTCCAGCCAACTTTCCTGTCACCAGCTGGTCCTAACATGCAGGTGCCTCTGATGGACCAAAAGGGAGGTCCGAGGGCTCGTAGTCGCAGTACAGGTGGTAGTAAGCCCATGCCTTCCACTGGGTACATACGCTCCACTACACCTCGGAATCTTCTGTCCCCAACAAAGCCCAAACCGGCAACACCTACCAATCTTCCCCCAATGCCTCCAGTTGCAAAATCGTTCAGTAGTTCTTCAAGCTGTAACACTCCCACAACGCCTTCCACACCCAACACTGCTTTCGAGGCTCTAGTTAATGCGGCTGTGGCTGCTCCTCCTGCTAGTGTTCCGGACAAACCAGGCGAAGGAGAAGGGAAAAACTCAACCCATGATTCAGGTGACAGTGTTGGAAGTTATTCTCCTTCTAAGACAGTTGTGAAGCAACAACAACAACCAACTGTGTCCAACAATGACACAATGCAACATCCGTTTACTCCGTACAGTGTACTCCCATATTATCCCACTTCTTCTGGATCAAATGGCCAGCAATGGGTGCCCCAACCTTTCCCCTTACCATTTTTCTATGCGTCACCTAAGATGTACCACCCCCAGCAGGCACCCAGCTATCCCATGTCTGTCTTTCACCCAGTACACATGCACTACTCCCCACCATCTGTCGCCCTCGCACAGCCAACCTCTGTGGGTACCACAGGCTCAACACTGAATCCTATACAACACCCTGTACCCCCTCAAGGCCATGGGCAGTCGTCTGCTCAGCAGCCGTTTGTGGGACACAATGCAAACTTAAAACATGAAGACTCCAACAAGAGAGACCCAACTCCCTCTGCTGCTCCTAATCCTGATAAACTTCCCTTGGAATCCTCACCCACCCATCAACCCCAACAGCAACCTGGTTCTACAGTACAGAATTCTCTAACAAATGTGCTATCCACGTCAGTCAGTTCCTCGGCACCATCACCACCACCACTACCACCAGCTCAAAATCCATCAGAAGACAAGAAAAGCTTAGAAAGGACAATTAAGGTAGAAATAACACCAACAGGTGTAGATACATCAAAAAGCACATTTTGTGATTCGAATAAACCACCAAAGTCAGCAGATGATGGTGAGAGGGAGAACTCAAAAGGCAATGTCCCAACAGAGGAGACAGAGAGAATGGACCAAACAGTTAATTCTACCACTCAGAAGCAGGCTTCTCCTGTTGCTCCTGTTGAACTCATGGATAGCAAGGATTCGAAAGTACATCTTAAACCTGAGTCTGAGGACATGATTGAGCTTTCAAAGCTTCTGAACCACCAGTCTCCTTCATCTGGACTTGGACAAGATAGTGAAGTTGAAGAGCAGCTCAAAAATTCGGAAACATTAGGAAGTATTTTGGCCATGGGTCCTCCTCCAGGTTGCAACCTTCCTTCCTCATCAGTGGAATTCAATCATGAACGATTTTCACCAAACATGGCAGCATTGTCCTTATTCTCTTCTGTACCCAGTAGCCATAGCAACGAAAAGACACCCAGTCCGCAGTCATCAAACAAGATGTCAGATGTGGATGATACAGAGTTGAAAGTGATGGATACCTCTTCCAACGATCACAGCTAGCAGAATATAAAACGTAAAAGTTTGTATTTACACTCCACTTTCCTCATTGAAATTGATGTGTTTATTGTAACAGTTAGTGTCTTTTATGGGTTTTATTCACATAGTCCATTCTATATGTAAAAAAAGTAACATTTTTCATACTTGCTTTATGATGATTGTAATCTTTCCCTTAACACCCGTGGATATCATGTACACTACATGTGTTTCTGTGAACTGTACATGCAAGCATGTTTGTATGGGACTGTTAATCGTCGTCCACTTTTACTGTACATTTGATGAAGTTGACTGGCATTTGTTACCTTATCTCAATGTCATTGTACATCCGTGTGTCTAGCTTGGCTGCAGCAAGCCCGACTGAAGGTGGATATAACTACAAGAGTGGAACCTTTGGGATCTAGTTCTTTGGTAATTCACAATCATATAGTTCTCCCATGCATTGGTACAGGTCACCACAGTACAAGTAGAGCTAGTACATACAGTGAGACCTCACTTATCCACACCTCAGATATCCCGTTTCCTCACCGTCCACATATAGTACGTAGTTTTTATTGAAACAATTAAATCTGCAATAATCCCACTGTACACTATACTACTGCTTGATTCCTCATGATCATTTACATCCGCAATTTCATCCAGAACAGATGTGCATGTGCATGCAGATACAGTGAGGTCTGTTAAAGGAGGCCATGGCTGTATTTTCTTTTATTTTTGTACGCAATCATTAGCCCTTCCTGAGTTGTGCATTTCATCTCTGACTTCATCAAAAATTTCCATAATAAATACATATGTACGCATGTTTACTAATGATTATTGTATATGGTATGAATTGTGTGCCACTAATTCCTATAGTGGCTGAAATTATTATCAAATGTCTAGCTCCACCCCTGAAAATGGCCGAGCGAGATTGGATCAGCAACGCCACACTAAGGCCTTATGGGTGGGTAGTCTCGCTATCCA
>CAUJGJ010000025.1:1923900-1926400 GCA_963170055.1 Halisarca cf. caerulea
GGTATACACAGGGGACAAGATGAGGAGTACTTGCTATCCAGGAGTACGTACTAAACCAGGTACTTATTATCAGGGTTGGTTCATCATGTGCGTGAGGTATACACAGGGACAGAATGAGGAGTACTTACTATCCAGGAGTATGTACTAAACCAGGTACGTACTTACTAAGCAAGTTTCACTGTCAAGTGAAACCACTGTGACCCAACATCTCCACGATCTGACTTTTTTCGGGGCTGCCCTATATTGTTTTCATTTGGACTTCCGGTGTGTAACGCTCGTCCAATATATATACGTATATATATATATATATATATATATATATATATATATATATATATAATATGGATTTGAAGAAAAGTCTTATAATAGAGAATTTATATAATAGTAATAGAGAAGTATGAATTTATACAGGAAGGAGTCAGTTACAATAAACAGTATGTTCAATGAATGTTCAGCTGTGCACTTACACTCCAATGCGTTGCAAGTGATTCGAGTGCGTGGGGCAGCAGCCCCCACGAGTTTTTAATTCGAATTACTTGTTTCTAATCTTGTAAAGTACAGGCACCATACGCATATTATTACAGTACGTACGTACGTTGAGGGACACTCCAGAATAATACTAGGCTCGTTGATGTTGAGGGACATTCCATAGTTTCTGGTTGTCTTAACGGTAGCCCCTGGCTATTGGTTCCCCAGGTAGAATAAGAATTCTGATAGTATCATGCTTGATAGTCCGACAACCTCCTAATCTGACACCATTTTCAAGCCCTTTTGAGTGTTGAATTTGAAAGTGGTCTCACTGTACATACATACATTCATACATATGTGTACTAAATGTACACCACTATATGTACGTACATACATACATATGTGTACTAAATGTGCTCCACTGTACGTACATACATACATATGTGTACTAAATGTGCTCCACTGTATGTACATACGTACATACATACATACGTATGTGTGTGTACTATATATGGTCCACTGTATGTACGTACGTACATATCTACATTATGTGATTGAAATATATCTTCATCCCGTTCCTATCATAGGTTGGTGGGCAAGACATTGGATAAGATATCAGCAATAAGAGCTGAAATACTTGAAAATGAGAAGAAAGGTTTGTTTTTTTTTAGCATGAGTTGTCCAAAGGTAACTCTAGTCCATGAGAATGCAATGCAATAATTGTGTGTTGTTCAAGCACGTACGTATGTATGTACATTCGGTCCTGAGCAGTAAGATCTGTACAGTAAGATCTGTGCAGTAGGACCTGTACAGTAGGACCTGTACAGTAGGACCTGTACAGTAGGACCTGTACAGTAGGACCTGTACAGTAAGATCTGTACAGTAGGACCTGTGCAGTTTTTTGGTTTTTTTTTCCAGTGAACACATTATTAATAATATACAAAAATTTTTGTACTCAAAGTGTTTGTCGTGCAATGGACCTGTCACCATAATAAACTGAATAGTACATACGTAAGTTCATGAAAAACAGTGCAATGAAGTTAGTTAGACGATTCTAGCCTCTCTGATAATCAAGGTCAAAAGAATCAGGACATCTGGGGCCAAATCTGGAGAATGACCGTGATCCTCTGAGGCACATTAGGCAAGACAGTAGGACTTGTACAGTGAGATATCATTACTCATTAACAGTGTTCTTACAAGCATATAATAGATAAAGCACATGGGAAATAGTAGGAATTAAAATGTATGTTGTTAACTGCTTTATTAAGTACACTAAATCAAAATGTGAGCTACTGAGTCAAACAATACGTTCATTCAGATTACATTCATGTAGTACAGAACGTAATCTGGTGCAGGACTTGTACAGTAGGACCTGTACAGTAGGACCTGTACAGTAGGACCTGTACAGTAGGACCTGTACAGTAGGGCCCGTACAGTAGAACCTGTACAGTAGGACCTGTACAGTAGGATCTGTACAGTAGGGCCCGTACAGTAGGACCCGTACAGTAGGATCTGTACAGTAGGACCTGTACAGTAGGACCTGTACAGTAGGACTTGTGCAGTAGGACCTGTACAGTAGGACCTGTACAGTAGGGCCTGTACATATGAATGTTACGTTACCATTGTTGCATTTATTCCCATAGCACGTCTTCAGGGAGCAGGACCACGGAACATCGAAGACATGCAGCAAAGGTATGCATTTCCATATGTACATGTTTAAATTGGTGTTAGTTGCTTTCTGTGAGTGTGTATATACGTACACGTACGTATGTAAGTGCATATGTATATGTGCTGACATACTGTACTTACGTATGTACACGTACATGTGTATAGTAGGTGGTAAAAGTGTGTGTGTGTGTGTGTGTATGTGTGTGTGTGTGTGTGTGTGTGTGTGTGTGTGTGTGTGTGTGTGTGTTCTATGCACTGTCTTTATGTCTTTTTGTATGATGCAATGCACTTTTATCTTATCGAAGACAAGAGCATTCAATATTCTGTTTCATTGAAAATCGAATTTTCTCCTGTTTTCTCTCTT
>CAUJGJ010000025.1:1931400-1951400 GCA_963170055.1 Halisarca cf. caerulea
CTGGACAAGCTCATATCTAGAGTCTTCAGAAGGCTTTCCTCATTCTTCAAGCTATGAAACACTTAAAGAACAGGAAAAAGTAGTAAAATGTCCCTTAAAGCTATTTAAGGGGATGGGTCTACCTATTAGAGCTAAAACTCAGGCTAAAATTGATCCCTAAGAGTCACCAAAACAAGCCTTTTTCTATAGTTTTAGAGGTAATATCTAATATCTAGAGGTTAGATTAGAGATAATATCTAATATATATAATAATGATCATTTAGAGATCATTCCAAGTGCCCTACCCCTGCCCCTCCCTAAATGAAGCCCTGCTGTAATGTTCTGTACACTATGTAGAACTTGTATATGTATATTAGCCACTGTATGAGGCAGCCACCTGTCTACAACAGCCGCACTTTCCTAGACTTTGTAGAATACACACATTGGTTATTGCCTGTGTAAAGCAGTCACCTGTCTTCAGCGGCCACTTGGTTGGGTCCTAAGGGTGGTCCCATACGGACTTCACCATGTACATACATGTAGAGAAGTATGGAGGTGTGTTTGTGGGTACATGTAGAGAAGTATAGAGGTGTGTTTGTAGGTACATGTAGAGAAGTGTAGAGGTGTGTTTGTGGGTACAGGGAGATCTCTGTAATCCAACACTTGTATTTTCTGACATTCTCTCTAATCCCACTATCTTATGAGGTACAGTCACCATATTAAAGTATACAAAAATTCCTCTGTAAATCCCACAGCCTCTTAATCTGACATACATATGTATTTTCAAGCTTCATTGAGTGTCGGATTAGAGCGGCTTCACTCTACGTATCCTATCTATACACCATGCATGGCCAGGATCTGCGTACGTGTGTATTTGTATTGGCTGTTCGGTATCAACCAGTCGCATTTGTTGCTGTTTCCATGAACTTATTTTGCTTGGAATGTGAACCACCAGACTCATCGCGGCAGCCATACAATCCATGTTTGGTGGGAGTGGAGACAACACATACTTAAGACTTGTGTGTACACAAATACAGTGCATATACTCACTGCCATGTACAAGTATTCACCAAATTGGTTGTACCTATACATAGAATCATACACATGTGCACACACGCACACTCGCACACACACGCGCGTGTGCACACATACACATGCATACACACATACGCACACACACGCACGTGCACACACACACATGCATACACACACACACACACACACACACACACACACACACACACACACACACACACACACACACACACACACATACACACACACACACACCTGTATACACGCACACACACATGCACACATACACACTGAGAGAGAGGTATTTTACTACATACACACTCATTCGTACTAATACTCACATGTATACATGCACTCATAATTATACACAGGGCATGAGGGTATCATTATTTAGGCTGGGGAGCCTTTCATCATCGACTATTCCTACAGCCGCCCAGTACACATGTTCCACACTTCCCTTTGCACATAATATGATCACATGCTGTTTTGTTCCATTATCAGTTGATTTTACCATTTTCAGGTTGGGACTGAGTACTCAGTACTGTTTGAAGACACAACATATCCGGAAGGGTACTCTCCCCCTCTCCTTGTTCCTCAGCGGTTTGTAATCCCTTGGAAGGAGACCAGACGATACAAGACATGAACTGTCAACAGCATTGTAGTCTTGCTTGTGTGTATGTACTGTGCGTATATTCGGATTGTGTTACTGTTTGTGAAATTATACAGTTTTGTATTTATACATGGTAAAAAAAACAAATTTTGCTTTTAAATTGTTTGATGCTGGATTAAGTGAATGAAAATTCACGTTTTGTCTCAGTGCGTACATGCATGCATTGTGCATGTGAAATGCTCACTGCTAGTGTCCATGATAGTTAATGCACTCAATTATAATATATACCGTATATCTGGAAATATTGGCGATCATTAAATTTGGTGATTTGCGCAAGATCAGGCTGTATTTTAATATTGGCGAAAATTAAATTTGGCGGTTGCACAGCAAGGACAAAGCATAGTAAGTAGGTTTATGTAAATTTGGTGATAGAAATTTGGCAATTTTGATCCTGAACACCAAACCGCCAAATTAAAAATGTCACCAATATTTCTGGATATACGGTATATTCAGTCATGCCATGCATACTGAGTGTGCGATTTACACAATATCTATCTATCTATCTATCTATCTATCTATCTATCTATCTATATATATATATATATCTATATATCTATATATATATATATATATATATATATATATATATATATATATATATATATATATATATATATATATATATACATAATTATTAATTGAAAGTGATAAAGACATACAGTGGAGTACTATATAAATACAAATAACATGAACAAATTAAGAGAAAAAATATATATATATAAATATAAATATATATAAATATATATATAAATATACAAATAACATGAACAAATTAAGAGAAAAAATATATATATATAAATATAAATATATATATATATATATATATATATATATATATATATATATATATATATATATATATATATATACAGTTGAACTTGTTTACAACGACACCCTTGGTGCCACTAAAATGTGCTGTTATATAGCCATGCAAGTTGTTGTTGTAACCGGGACATTTAGTACAGAGACCATTGAATCCGCTCCTGCCATGTGTGTTGTTGTAGAGAGGTTGATGTTGTAAACAGTGACTTTCTAACCGAGTTTGACTGTGTATGGTGGGCCCTGTTACATAATCATTACTCTGTATATAAAAATTTAATGCTATTCAAATAATACTAATATAATATTACTATTTTTAATAATTATGTGTGCAATGATTTAATTCTTTGCTGATTGCATGTGTACAGTGTAACCTCTCTAAACCGAACACCCTCGGGCTGAAGTAAAAGTTTGGTTTAGGGAGCTATAGGTGTCCGGATTAGAGAGGTTCTATATGTACAGCAGGCAGCAGGCATAGGGAGTAGGACTATAGCTTGAAAACATGTCCAGTTTAGAGAGGGTTCGGTTTAGAGAGGGTTCAGTTTAGAGAGGGTTCGGTTTAGAGAGGGTTCAGTTTAGAGAGGGTTCGGTTTAGAGAGGGTTCAGTTTAGAGAGGGTTCGGTTTAGAGAGGGTTCGGTTTAGAGAGGGTTCGGTTTAGAGAGGGTTCTCTGTACTATATATTTTATAATTTTTTTATATGGGTGCATGGCATGTGTATACAATATTGCACTATACAAAAGTCATGTATGTACTAGATATAAATTACATGCACACAATGTCATTACAATATTAGAGTTTGTGCATATACGTACAATGCCATGTTATAACCAATCGGGCCAAATAGTTGCATTACAATACATTAAAATTTTGCAATCATGGAGACATGCATAAACACACGTACTGCACTCTAGAAATAAAATAATATACACACATTTCACATGCATGCACAGTAAATAAGTAGTTAATCCATTTCTCATTAAATTGTAATTGGTGTCAAGACAAATAAAACATCAAATTTGGTACAATAATTGTCATCTATTTAAGGAGAAATATACACACTTTTAAAATATTAAAATACGCCATGCAAACAAAACAACTCCAATAAATAAGCTCTACCACATACACGTAGTGTGTTGCGCAAGGGGGGAAGTTTAAGATTGGGGCTTTGGGGGCAGCGGGGGTAATTTCTCCGCTGCAATCGGGTTGAGTACCTTCAACGCATCCCCCAGTTCTTGGTGCATGCGGTAGAACGAACCTGGGCTGTCGGATGGCCTGACAAGTTTAGACCGGCTACGTGGTGATTGCTGCTGCTGCTGCTGCTGGTGCTGCTGCTGCTTCTGCTCCCATGAAGCAGACATCATCAGGTTGTTGGTTGCAGGGTGTACACCGCTGTTGTGATCTGATGTGATGTTCATCACAGGTGTGGGATCCAGACTTGGAGAGGGCGAGCGAGGGTTGCTAGACGGGCTTTGGGGGAGCTCCAAATCTTCAGGAATGGGAAAAGGTGGAACGAAGTTAGGGTCGTTAGATGAGGAGGGTTTCGGCCCGGAAAGAAAAGCAGAGTCGTCACTGAGCGACTGGCTCTTCCCCACCTCTTTGAGTCTCCACGCTGGGGGCTCTTGATATTCGTGAAAACTGTGATTCAAACCAGACGTCGCAGCAGATCGCTTCTTCTTCGGGATTTCAGGGGGTACGTCGTTTGTGCTGTCTACCAGTGCTGCTGCTTTGGAGATCGGCTCGCGCGCTTCACTAGTCGGCGAGTCTATGGAGATCAGCTTGGAGTCTTCGCCTTCTCCTCCCAGTGTTTGATTATCAACCGTCAAACTGTCCAGTTGTCGCTGTAGCTCTGTCACGATAGTGCGGATGTATTCGTACGATGCGTGGGCTATCGACTTCATCCAGGAGGTCATTTCGTCCTCGTTGTCGGCTTGGAGGATGTAAGTGCGCGATCCCACACCTTCGAAAATGATTTCGAAGCAATTCTTTTCGACAGACGAGGCCTGAACACTGCAGTTCTCTAATACAACAACACCCAACGGTTCTTTGTCCTGTTTCTTCTCGAAATAAAACATTAAATTTCCCTTGAGAACAAACCATCTTCTTTGAAATCCTTTGTTCAGCTCACCTCGCTTATGAAGATATCCTTCTTTGTCGATAGGAGAGGAGCATACGGCGAAATTAGCGACCGTTTTCTCATTTAGCTTCATCTTGTTTCTGTTCAAACTTTCATTTTAAATTTGAAATGGAATTCTATTTTGAAGCGTGACTTATGTTGTATACCGTACAATAACCTATATACCGTAACCCGAACCCCGGCCCCAAGTGCAGCCTATGCAATAAAATATATACATAACATTTGTACACATTGAGTATAATATTTACATGTGTCATTTTTTCTTCTTGCTCTTTCCCTTCTTCTTTGCAGTCTTCTGCTTGACCTTTGAAGATGGATTTCTTCTCTTGTACAATCTCCAGGCAGTCTGGATAATGGTAGCTGCCCGTATCATGGCATTCAACTTCCTCTCTTCCTCCTCTGCCTTTTCTCTTGCTATCCTCTTCTCCTCCACAACATGTGAGTATTCAATCTCTAGCACCGAAAACTTTTCCTTTAGTTCTTTGAAATTTTCAGTCTCCTTTACGTATTCAGCTTGCTTTTCCTCCAACTCATCCTAACACAATAAAGAGAATGCTGGCAGGTAATGCAATGAAATTATGAACATGTGAATGCACTCCTTTTACTCTACACTCAGTAGAACATGCTTAGTGCAGTGAGTACCTCAAAGGGAAGACAAAATTAGTATGTACTTCTTATCAGAGGTACGTATGGTGCTACAGTAGAACCTCGCATACCTGACCCCCGTAGTTACGGGCACCTCACTCAACCGGGCAGTGTTTCATGCTTGTACTTCTATTATCAGTGCTAATGTGGACTACATTACGGGTCTATAGCTGTACCATGTGGTGAATGTGCATGTGTAGAATCAGGTTAAATGACTGGTAGAAGGCATAACAGAATATTTAAAGTGTGGAATGTCTCAAAGTCTACACAGGTACTAGAGGATTCATACTTACGGGCACTTTCACAGTTACAGGCACCCCATGGTCCCAAACTGCCCGGATATGAGAGGTTCTACTGTACAATCCCAGGTATAGTGTCTATGTACAAAGTAAGCACACAAAGGGACAGCAGATACATTACGTAGCTACGTAGACTGTGCGTCACCGACACTCAATGCTTAAAAGGGGGCTAAGATGTACAGTGGCATTTTGGTAATCTGACAGCTTATGACCTCAAAATTTCTCTCTAATCTGACCACATTGTGAGGGTAATTACCAGGTCACATGTAGAGCATATTATAACACCCTAAGGGACATTTGATAATCTGACATTGTCTCAAACTTCTCAATCTGACAACTTGCTTACTCCCCACAGGACATGAGACTATTGAGGCTCACTGCACTGGGATGGGGTTGGCCAACTGGTCTAACCAGAGTGGCAGACATTCACAATGAGACAGTAGAAACCCACACAAGTTTACTACTTCCGCCCAGAAAGATACCATTCCACTTCACATCCTTATGCTTTACAATGGATCTATTGTACACGGCCATACTTAAGTGGAAAGTGACAAATGTGACATGAATAGATGACTAGCTGTTGGTATACAAGCTCTTGTCTACGGAAACCAAACAGAACTGCAAGGTACAGAAAGTGGCCTGCACACAAGACAAGAAACACACTTGCTGAGTGCCCATTTCAACGTCATATTTGTTGATCCAGTTGTCCACTTCAACTTCCCGCTTCATGGTTTTCTACAAAAAACACAATATGTATATACATACATTGTAAATTGGTGAGATGGTACAGGCATGCTTAAAACCCTAGCTCAAGGTTGCTGTAGCAGGTAGCCACTTCGCAAAGGTGGAAAACATCCATCCACACATTTGCTGTTTTCACAACCACTATACTATGTATGGAACTGCAGTATAGAGTGTCTATGCTGTTTCTCAATGGCCGGGGGGTGGGGGGAGGGGGGGCAGTGACATGTGTACATATGACCACCTTCTGTTAGAAAAAGAGAACTCAGATGGAACCACATTCAATCGATGGCATATTCAGTATTTATCCACAGCAAACAAGGTATGAATGGACATTAACAATTTACTGTATGTGTGGTATTGTAAGTGCAGCATAATTACCGAGCGGTTTAGCGAGGTTAATTGTTTCCGTCGTATAGGGGAGTCTGATCGAGAAGCCCACGCACTTAATCGTATATTTTGGCCAATATGTCGTTTCTTTGTGCGCAAGTTGCAAGTCGGTGATAAAGTAAAGTGGCAGTGAATTGGCAATAACAGAAGCGGGCAAACGTGTTCTATGTGATAAGGTAAACTTTATGTGCATTTCCCCACTGGGTATTAGACAAAACGCGCCCAAAGTCGCTTACGTTTGGGTCCGTGACAGTCCCATCTTGACCGATACGACAAAATTAACAATCTTCATTATTATTGCACAATAATGTCTAAAACTTCTATACAGCGATTTTCAAGTTTCTTCCGCTAAACAGTAGGATTCACAATTTTGTTGTTCGGGTGATCGAATTGAGTAGCCATTGTGTCAGCCATTGTGTCGGACATCTTTAGGGGCATCTTTTTTGCAACTGCGCATGCGCAAGGACACGTGTAGATTATATGGCGCTATCTCCAAGACTGCTCTGTTTGCTTTCTTTGTTGTTTCGACGAAGTCTATAGGACGTCTTCTTTCTCTGACAACTTTATTCGAGTACAAGCTATAAAAATGAAAAAATAAAGGAATTACGAACTGCTGGCAACTTTTACCAATAAACTGGCGGCCCGTTTTGCTTGGAGTCGAACATGTCAGTTTTATCTATGGTTTCGAAACAAGTGATTTAGCGAAAAGAAGTAAGAAAATTGAAATGTGAAGTGTCATAAAAAGGTATTGATTGACAAATTACAGTTCAATATCGTTCGTGTGTTGCGCACTTTTGTTATTGTTTTCCACTGTACTTGGAACACTTGATTTGACTAACTACGGTTCATGTGCACCACTTTGCACCATCTTGTGATAAAATTATACATATTTGATTGACATAATCTGCAATGTGTGATTATATCTGATATGATAGAGACTAATTGCATGCTGCGTTGACTTATGATAATATAACTTTCAAACAAATTCTATAACGTAACAGATCATTTGTACAAAATCAATGCACAGAATGTTCTGGCCATGTAGGCCTTCATCAGCTGCATAAAATGTTTTATACAGCTGATGAAGGCCTACGTGGCCGAAACGTTGTGTGCATTGATTTTGTACAAATAATCTGTTACGTTCCTGATCGAATGTAAACTGACACTTCACATTTCATTTAACATCCTGATGCATGAGCATGCATGCATCAATGAGCATGCAGCTCATTTTCACTGGTATTGTTGGTATGCCGTTTTCTAAAATTATACATGCAATACAGCAAAGAAAACATGTAATTGAGCACATGATGTATTCACCTTGACTATTGTTTGTCGAAGTCTAAGTCTGAGAGATGTATGTAGTACATGTATGAAACATGCACCGCTATGCCAAATATTATTATAATGTGACATCAGTGGACTTTCAAACTGATATAGCAAATGATTATATACCGTATATGCTCTAATTTTTCTTCATTCCAAATATTCGTCATGGGCTCCAAAAGGGATGAAAAGCATTCTAATTGATGACGAAATAACATGTGTTTTAATCCTACGTATGTCAGAGACCCTAATTATTCGTCACGCAGGCTGGCCGCCTTCATTCTGCCATTTGTTGTGCCATTGATATACCGTACTGGAGAAACCGCTGTTCCTTCGTTTATACTTGTCATTTTTATTTCGTTTGAGTAATTGTCAAATCATGGAAGATTTTCATTTTTCATTCGAAATTCCTTGTATATGTGCATGGTATCCTCGAACGGGCGCAACAGTTCTCAAGCTAGAAACGTCTATTTTTTGATGGTTCTAATTCGCCGTCATTGATTCTAAATATTTGTCCCCCCATTCCAATTGTTCACCACCTTTCAGAAACCTTGCAATTCCATTCCAAATGACGTTTTTTCGTGACAATTGCTCTGACGAAAAATTAGAACATAAACGGTATATGCACATTTATGTATATTTGTTAAATTCTGATTTTAATTGGATTATACCATGTGAAATGTGTCTGAAGACAGCCTCTGCAGAAACCATGGATTTCATCGCAATCAAACAAATCTAATGTAACCCAAAATTTGAACCTATTTTATACACAGCAGCCTGTGTCGCAACTGTACTCCAAGCACCTGAATATGTCAAATCCACAAATTTAAATGCACTTACATACAAATCATCCAAAACACAATGTCATGCAGATTGGCTACACATCACAGAAACAAATTTCATGTACGTATGAGCAGCAAGTTATAAATGACATTGTGTGATGTATGTTCAATCAATATGAAGTTCATGGATTCAAAAGAAATTTTAAAGTCAGACTTAATTCTTGAAAAAAAAACAGACTGTTTGTTCAAATAGAACCAAATAATAAACCAAAAATGTTTGCAACTTCGTTTCTATCACTCGATCATGCAGTTGTGTGGTGGTACATGAATTACAATATTATTGATTCAGAATTAATCAAGGTCTACGAATGCATATGTTCAGGTAAATTGACAATAGCATTATGTTGAGGAAGCATAATTATAATACTAACTTCTAGCGCCATGGACTGCAAATTGGTTTCTTGTGCAGATTATGTGCAGTGGTACATGTCACATGCATTGCTCAGTGCTAGTGTCAATTTGAATGTTCAAGCAGGCCAAATTGAACCAAGCATTGCAATTCAATTGAATCATATACAATGAAAAGTGACCATTTATTTTGGCAATGCAAATTTAACGCAGTGTCACCAGAAGAAATAAAAACTCAACAGATTTGTGTCAATCACTGATGCATGACTCAATCAAATTGAATATCAAATGTCACAAATTGCAAATGTTACACTGTCGTACAGCCTTGCTTCACGAGTACTGATACTGTAGTCTACACACTGTGTCTTGCAAGCATGTGTCAAGTGAGTAAACAACAAAACTGCTAACTTTGCATCTGCATGGCCATTGTAATATACCATTGCACTGGCAATCTAGCCTTATAACTCAAAGCATGAGCACACACATCAGTTTTGAATTCATAAGCAGCAGTCAAAATGGAATTGAACACAATTCAATTTCTATTTCAAAATTCAATTTTTGTTTTAGCAATCGCGAGGTTCTGAACTTGGTTCACAACTAGTATAATATTATAATTAGTAATCCTTGTGATGTCATTGCATTTTGAACCTAAATTGAAATCTCTGAATTGTAATTTAATGGATTTGCTTTGCCTTCATTCATATCAGGCATACTCAAAGGATCATGTGCTCCTTGGGCTTTGATGACACACACAACACAACACAATACCACCAAGTAGGCACATACAGTGAAACCTCTCTAATTCGACACCTCTGTAATCTGACATTCTCTCTAATCTGACCGTCTAATGAGGTACAGTCACCATATTAAAGTATAGACAGAGGTACCCCATAATCCAACAACCTCCTAATCCGACATTACTTATACCATTGAGTGTCAGATTAGAGAGGTTCCACTGTAGTACTGTGTACGAGTGGATTCATAAATAGACCCTATAACAACAAAGGGTCTATGATTCGTGCAATATTCCTGGACCAGTACAACTTTGGTATTTTATAATGTGTCAAGAGTCATATTCAGAGGAACACAAACCTTCCTAGACCCCACTGAGAGGTACTTAGCAGTATGACAGGCTTCTAACCTGATACCTTTACCTCCTGCAGTGTCAGATTATAAACACCAGGTGAAACAATGCTCTTCCCCCCATGAACATAATTCATACATCGACACTGGTATAATATACATATATAGATAGATACGTAGTATAGGCTAAGCTTAGATAATCACTTTCTCGTAATACATGCACACATTCTACATGTCTGCTATGGAACATGGACAAATTGCCAATACATACGTACATACATGTATTCTGGTAGCTGGGTAGTCGGGAGCAACAGCACTAAATTAAACCTGCTAGTTTTCACTTAAGTACGCATACTCACAATAGGTATGCACACATGTATAAGCTACTTACAGTACTCATAGATGCCAAAGTAAAGTTCACCAAAAATTGTCATGTTTACATTTATGGTACATATGTACGTATGCTGCAAAGATGTACGTATGTTCGTGATGAGCAGGTGATTTACACGAGCATATGTAGTTTAAGGTGAAATTCAATCTTCATTCCTACACCTTGTCTAAATGTACATGGTGTAATATGTCACTTTTGGTTTATTGCAACCGATAAGCTTGCACACCTGTGTAACCATACACGCATACATACGTACATGTGTAGTTATTCTACATGTAAACAACCTAGTTCAGCCAGCAGGACCCATCTTTGACACACCAAGGGGTGTCAGGGAAAGGTCAGTAGGTGAGTCCAGTTGCCTGGACTAGTAAGCATATGAAATAAATGCATGCAAGCACACATTTAGTGGACATTACGTAGAATAGATACATCATATGTATATGTGTGTATGTACACATGTATGTACGTACCACTCTCAGCTGCACTTCATTCTGCTTGTTTTCAGCCATTAATGCTTTATATTGTTTCTGAAGAGTTGAGAGTTCATCTTTCAGTTGCTTGTCCTTGGTATCATGTGCTCCGTTGCTTGTTTCTTTCAGTCTAGCAGCATCTACTTTCACTCTGTGATAAGGAACATGATGTATGTACGTATGTACATACGATCAGTAGGGCTTGAAGTACAGTCAAACTTGGTTAGTAAGTACCCAGAAGTGACAGTAGAGGAAGTACTGTACTTACCCTCACAAGTACATAAATACTTATCAGATATCAGGTATCAGATATCAGGTATCAGGGTATCTTATTTTAGACTGGTGAGTCTTTAGCCATTGGTTATTTCAACAGACACCCAGTACATACGTACGTACGTACTTACTATCAGTGCTGTTTTCAGTACTGTACATAAGGTAGGGAGAGAGCAAGGGGTACATACTATCCATGAGTATGTACTATTACAGGTACGTACTTACTAACCAGGTTCAACTGTACTATTGGTACTGGGAAAAATTAAAATGTACTTTCGTACTTATGTACATACGTAGGTTACTGCAGTTGCAGTAGAAATAGGATTCTCCACATAGTCCACCTGGTGGTAGTAGGCCAGACTATCACTCACCAATGTGTCTTTCAGAGAGTTGAAACACCGTGCTACTTATTACTCTTTGTCAGTTCAGATTCTAATCGCAGGAATTGGTTTCACTAACAATTGGTGTCATGTAAATGCAGCCTTAGGAGTTGTACAAGGTTCACAAACAAAGATAGAGGTTGTTGTATTGTAGGTTCATTAACACCCTACACTATACTTCTACATTCTGGGAGACCCTATAGTCCCACATGGGCTAGTGTGCTATTTTGCCTTCTTTTTGGGATTACGACTGGTGACATACCCAAAAATAAGATTTGAGCTGCAAATGTACCTGAAAAACTACGAGAACCCTGTGTGTACAGTTGGTACCCTCACACTGCATAGTACACTATGTACCTGTGATTAGACTCTTCTGAGAGTTTCTTAACTGTGCTGATGTTGTTCTTCAACTTTTCTATCAATGCCTCCCTCTTTCTTCTTTCTTCCTCCCTGACTTCTTCAGCAGTTCTCAGCTCTTCCTCGAGTTGACTGACGACTGATGTTGTCTGCTGAAGCTTTGTGGACAGGGTTGCTATTTGGTTTACCTGGTTGTCTTTCTCCTGCTTTGTAGTAAGGAGACGTTCTTGCTCGACCTCCCGCAGTACCTGCAGCTCCTTCATGAAAGACAAACTGGGGGACGACAAACTCTCTGTTGAAATATTCTTGACTACTGACATTGCGGACGGATTGCGGATAAAGGAGCGGACAAGTGTACGGGCAGAACGCTTCAACAGTTCCGAGAGTTCCTCCGCAGATCGAGTTCCTGAGTTAAGTGGTTCCAATTTGGTAGATTTCGTTGGTGTTAGACCAGTTACCGAAGTCAAGCTATCTGACACGTTCAGCTGACTAGTACTAGCAGCCAAATTTTCAACACTGTCCACTCTTTCTCCAACGGTTCTCAGAGCATCACGATATTCAAGTGTGAGCATACGGTGCTCCTCCAACAACTTCATAATGTCCGAACCAAGAGAAACGGAGAAGCGACTCGGCTGTTTTAAGAATACAGGAATGGCACTCGTTATCTGCATTTTCTTGCTGCATTCATCGACAACCGAAAGAACTCTTTGGGATTCGACAGTAGTTAACTTCTTCATAGCTGGCTCCAGAATCCTAGCAAGATCCCCACCCTCGTTGTACCCTGAGTTTGTGGTAGACGACAAAGAATCCTGATGGAGATTCCCTCCCAGATTCTTCTTGCCTGAGCCATGACGCACACTTTTGTGTTGTATACTTGTATCAGAAGGCGGTGTTCCAAGGACTGCAGCGGCCATTTTCCTAGTTTGGTTGCCAGGGGGACCACCCGTGATCTTACGTTGTTTGCTAGCGAAGAAATCACGTGAGCAATCACTCAATATGGCCGGCTACGTAGCGCTTGCTATCCTTTTTGGAATCACGCTTTCGTTTGCTTCAAAGCCAAAGCAAGAATTTGACTTCAAGTTATCCGCCGATGGATCTTATTCCATTGGTTTCAGGGTTAACTGGCTTACGACTCAATACTGGCTAAATTCTGGTCCCTTGATGGTGAAATATAAGGACAAGATCTTCTCCACCGAAGACGGTACTCTGTCTTTGAAAGCATTTCGGGAATTTGCCAACACTAAACTGGGACCAATTGCACGATATTCCTGGACTTGGCAAACTGCTGCGGATGAAATTGAAGTAACTACAAACATTGAAGTTCACTTCCAACCACCCAACATTCCCCACGACCAGTGGTACTACTATGCTAGTGACAATCCGAGGGTCATGTTTCAACTTTCGCTTCCATCTAACTTGAATAACACGAAGGGCTCACCAGATGATATCCAAGCGAGTTTTCCTTCCTTCATTCCAACCGATTCCCAGGATACTAGAGGATGGATGACCTACTATGGAGGAAGTGCGTGTGTGTGTGTGTGTGTGTGTGTGTGTGTGTGTGTGTGTGTGTGGGTGCGTGTGTGTGTGTGTGCGTGTGTGTGTGTGTGTGTGTGTGTGTGTGTATGTGTGTGTGTGTGTGCGTGTGTGTGTGTGTGTGTGTGTGTGTGTGTGTGTGTGTGTGTGTGTGTGTATGTGTGTGTGTGTGTGTGCGTGTGTGTGTGTGTGTGTGTGTGTGTGTGCGTGTGTGTGTGTGTGTGTGTGTGTGTGTGTGTGCGTGGGTGCGTGTATGTGTGTGTGTGTGCATGCATGCATGCTTGCATGGATGTGTGTGAGTGTGTGTGGGTGCGTGTACATGTGTATGTGTGTGTGTGTGTGCACGTGTGTGTGTGTATGCATGCATGTGTGCGTGTGTGCATGTGTGCTAATCTCGCACACCAGATCCCACGCCGTAAAGGGTTCTTGGTGTGGGGTCTGGCACGCGAGACTACATGTATGCATGGATGGATGTGTGTGTGTGTGTGTGTGTGTGTGTGTGTGTGTGTGTGTGTGTGTGTGTGTGTGTGTGCTCATCTGCATACGGATGTGTGTGTGTGTGTGTTTGTGTGTGTGTGCTTGTGTGCATTTGTATGAGGTGTGTTATGAATTTCTACAGGGTACAGTTGCAACACCTCACAGTGTAATAAAACCCCTTTCAACCACACTCTAATCTGATGTAGTGCAGGTTGTTTATGCGCTCAATTTTACCATAGATACCCTTTTATTATGGTATCTGTATGCTGCACGTTCACACTTACAGTGGCTTCTGATGTTCAATTTGGAGTGCTAAATCACCTCAGCAAGATCCCTGGAGGACTGAAGGGAGGGATACCTCTTGTCCTATTTGACAAGAACACCAGAGACACTGTTGTGATCTCTCCCAGTGACACTTTCATGGACACCAACCAAGCTATATGGACGACATCAAAGGGAGAAAGAGTGATCGGGTTTGGGCCTCTTGGATCTCTTAAAAATGTGTGTGTGTGTGTGTGTTTGTGTGTGTGTGTTTGTGTTTGTGTTTGTTCTGTTCATCAGAACATTCTAACCCTAACTGTTCGCAGTCTCACTAGTGTTGGCATGTTAGTTGTGATTCATGTTGTTTTGCAATGCAAGTAGTTGACTGTCCGATATGCTATTGACGTTTTGTAGAGGAGAATGAATCAGATTTTTTTCTTTTTGCTAACTTGTATCCAATTTACTGGTCTTTGTGATTGCCTGTAGTTGGTAGTGTGTGATACCTGACTGCAGTATCCTTCACTTTCTGCAGTTTGGGGAATACGGAGGGCTGTTTTCAACAGTTGTGATGGCTGGGAATGGTATTGTGGACACTATCCTGGATTGGGGGAGCTACATGACGGGCTACTACTACAAGCCGGAAACAAATGACTTTGTTATCAACTATTTAGGGTCTGTGTGTGTGTGTGTGTATGTGTGTGTGTGTGTTGTGTGTTTGTGTGTATGTGTGTGTGTGTGTGTGTGTGTGTGTGTGTGTGTGTGTGTGTGTGTGTGTGTGTATGTTTGTATTTGTGTGTGTATGTGTGTGTGTGTGTATGTGTGTGTGTGTTGTGTGTTTGTGTGTATGTGTGTGTGTGTGTGTGTGTGTGTGTGTGTGTGTGTGTGTGTGTGTGTGTATGTTTGTATTTGTGTGTGTATGTGTGTGGTGGTGGTGGTGTGTGTGTGTGTGTGTGTGTGTGTGTGTGTGTGTGTGTGTGGTGTGTGTGTGTGTGTGTGTGTGTGTGTGTGTGTGTGTGTGTGTGTGTGTGTGTGTGTGTGTGTGTGTGCATACGTATGTACATACGTATGTGTATTGGTGTGTGGGTGTATATGTTTGTGTATGTGCATGCATACGTATGTGTGTATATGTGTATGCTTGTTTGTGTGTATTAAATTTTTTGTGTGTATTTGTGCACACGTGCCTATGTGCAAGCATGTTTAGTTGTGCATCTGTGCCTGTACGTACGTATGTGTGCTAGTGGATAATGTGTGCACATCGTATGACGTCAATAGTGACCGACAATCCCACTACTGCAGACGTGTACTGTGTATTGCTGCCTATTCCAGCTACTGGACTGACCATGGCTCCTGCTACCACTACTACTGCAACCCTTACAAGAACTACGAGGACCTCTTCCTTGATCTCAGGGCTTACTCAGATGAACACTCCATTCCTTTCAGATACATCCAAGTTGGTTTTCCCTCTGTGTGTGTGTGTGTGTGTGTGTGTGTGTGTGTGTGTGTGTGTGTGTGTGTGTGTGTGTGTGTGTGTGTGAGCGCATGTGCGTTGTATTGTGTGTGTGTGTGTGTGTGCATGTGTTGTGCTGTGTGTGTGCATGTGCATATGTGTGTGTGCGCGTGTGTGCATGTACGTACGTATGTGTGCATGTGTATTATGCATAGTATGCATTGTAGATTCTATACTTTGTATGTATGAGATGTTTTCTATGTGTAGGCTAATTTTATAACAATGATTTTTTAGATTGTCTGCAATGATAGTACAGTCAAACTCTGTTAGTAAGTACCTGGGTTAGTAAGTACTCCTGGATAGTAAGTACTCGTTGCTCTGTCCCTACTTCATGCAATACCATTGAAAGCACCTTGGATAGTAAGTACTTCTGATAGTGAGTACTTATTTTTCCTTCCCTTGAGGGTACTTACTATCCAAGTTCTACTGTATTGACATTGGCAAAGTGTGGTATTTTCATGAACTATCTGTGTTATGTGTTCCCATGTAGTTGGACTCTTGGTGGTACTTCAAAGGAGAGCATGATGGAGTGAAGAACTGGACAGCCATGCCCAACATCTTCCCTCATGGCATTGAAGAAGTGGCTGTCAAAACAGGGTGGCCTATTGTGGCACACAACAGGTACTGGTCGGGAGACACAGACTATGCTACACAGGTGAGTAGTGGTGAGAGATCACTTATAGTGATATGTATGTACACAGGGCTGTCACTGTATGTATGTACACAGGGCTGTCACTGCATGTATGTACACAGGGCTGTCACTGTATGTACACAGGGCTGTCACTGCATGTATGTACACAGGGCTGTCACTGCATGTACACAGGGCTGTCACTGCATGTACACAGGGCTGTCACTGCATGTACACAGGGCTGTCACTGTATGTACACAGGGCTGTCACTGCATGTATGTACACAGGGCTGTCACTGTATGTACACAGGGCTGTCACTGTATTTATGTACACAGGGCTGTCACTGCATGTATGTACACAGGGCTGTCACTGTATGTACACAGGGCTGTCACTGCATGTATGTACACAGGGCTGTCACTGCATGTACACAGGGCTGTCACTGCATGTACACAGGGCTGTCACTGCATGTACACAGGGCTGTCACTGCATGTATGTACACAGGGCTGTCACTGCATGCATGTACACAGGGCTGTCACTGCATGTATGTACACAGGTACGTATGTCTGTACTCAAGCTGTCCAGGGTTTTATGCGTATAGTGAAATACAAGGTGTGATTCGCTCCCTTAGTCAGTGGCCACACCACCCCCAAGCAATCTTGACATGTGTAACCCATTATTTTAAGAGTAAAATCCACGCTTTTGTATTAAATCGTGATATATCAAACTCATACTCAACACACACAGCCAACTCAGTGCAGTGTATTAAGCTTTGGATAATTTGTAGATAGTAGAATATATAATTATTTGTTGTTGATTCCTCCCAAATTAGCTTGGATAAAACCTTGTTTTCGTTTTCCCTTTATTATAGAATGGTGGTCAGTTCAACTTCACCATTGAGGGAGATGTGGGACTTCCAAATGACGACAGTTTCTGGCCCTACCTTCTCTCTTCTGCTAAGAAGGAATGGGGAATGATCACATATGAACAAGACTGGCTAAGCTACACCGGAACCCACCTACCAGCCACTTATGTGAGTACAACCACTTCTGGTTAATCCAACACTGGTTTATCCGGTAACCGCATTTATCCGACCCTCATATGAAACTTTATCACTACACTGTACATTTATCTGATTGTCATATTCAACTTTCACTTCTGAGGGTTTCACATTTTCACTGTCCGTTTGGTTTCCACTTGACAGGAGGAATATCTATTGGCCCATTTCTGGCTGACATCAATGGGCGTGGCTGCGCAGCGAAGTGGAGTCACCATCCAGTACTGCATGGCCTGGCCGCGACACTTCTTGGATAGCCTGCACATAGATAGTGTTACGCAAGTCAGAGTGAGTGGTGACTATCAACCTGGTAACACACAGTGGAGGATAGGAGACACTACTATTCTAGCAGAAGCAGTTGGGTTGGCTGCTTTTAAAGATGTAAGTTGTTTATTATACTGTTCATGTGTACATACACGTTAATATTGTGTGTGTGTGCACATGCATACACACACACATATGCACGCACACACACACACACACACACACACACACACACACACACACACACACACACACACACACACACACACACACACACACACACACACACACAACATACAAATACACACACACACACGTACACACACACACACACACACACACACACACACACACACACACACACACACACACATTGCGTAAACTTGCATACACATCAATTCTATCATACCTGTTTGCACACACTCTTGCATATTGCTGGATCATGCTGTTTAGGTATTCCAGACAGTATCCAAAGAGGGTCCTTGTGTAACAACTACTCCGGAACCTTATCCTGAACTGGAAACAGTGTCTGCAGCTTTGGCTGCTGGTCCCTTGGGAATTGGAGACAGTGTGGACACAATGAACAAAGAGCTGATAATGTCCACATGTATGACTGACGGTCGTCTGTTGAAACCAAGTCGTCCAGCCATGAGTCTAGACTCCACCATTATCCAGCGAGCATTTGGATCTGGTGGCCCTGATGGAGAACTGTGGTCAGCCTACACTGTGGTTAGTACATTGGAGATTGTGACAGTAGGTGTGCGGGGTGCTTGTAGTGAGGGTGGTGGTGCTAGTGGTTGCAATGTGTGTATGTGTGTGTGTGTGTGTGTGTATTTATCCACTTCATTAGTAATCCTTTCTACTCCCACCCCTGCACATACACTGAATTTGTCCAGTTTGGAGAACTTGTGTACCACATGTTGTTAGGAGCTGATCTGAAGAGCAGTTACAATATGCATCTGAAGGAGCTCCCCATGCCATTCAACGTCACCTCCAGACCTTCAACCACAATTGCCTATCAATCAGACTTCAGTGGTAAGGTGACCTCCGTCAAGAACATTTCCTCCTCCTTCTCCATCCCATCTTGTGGAAGAAAGGACTATCAGTATTGGATCTTTGCTCCAGTGGTGAACGAAGACTTAGTGTTTCTTGGAGAACCATCAAAAGTGATTTCCATATCCAAGACTAGATTCCAGTCCATCACATATGACGGTAACAGTGTCAGTATAGAAATGAGAGGAGTCCCATCAGAAGTGGTGACCACAGGTGCAGTGTTGAACAAGGACCTGGAGAACATCAAGTACTTCCAGTGCGAGATTCCTTCAGTGGGAAAAGCTACTCTGAAGCTACCAAGTGGAGAGTGTGTGTAAAATTTGAACGTATTTCTGTACCTTATATTCTTTGTATTGATATATATATATATATATACCCCTTCCCAGTTCAATTGATTTGTGCATTGCATACATGTATTTTTTTTCTATACGAAGTGAATCAGTTTGGCGTTGGTTTTCCTATGAGGCGCTTAAAATTAAACGTCCAAGCTGGACTATCATCAGAAAATGGCTGCTAGACTTTTCCTTCTCTGCCTGCTTGCAGTGGCTGCAGCTCTCGCGGTTGCAGGTAGCCCCGCCACGGATCTGATGGTGGAAATGAACAGCAACGGATCCTACTTCGTCGGCTTCAAGGGAGAAAACTACCAGAAGGTCTGGTTTTACTCCGGCCCGACCATGATCACTCAAGACGACCACTCCTTCACAACGGAAGATGGATCGCTCGTTCTATCGCAGGAGAAGCAAATATCCGGTACGGACGGATTTGGTGCCTACGAAGGAAAGTCGTACGAGTGGATGTGCGGCAAGGATACGTTGTGTTTCAATACGCAGATTCGGCGGTACGAAGGTCAGGGTTTGGTGCAGTTCGTCCAGACCTTCCTGACCAGCGTGAAGAACAGCGAAGGGTCCGCCACTTCCGTCATGTCGTCTTTTCCTACTCTCTACACCAACAGCACGGATAAAGACATTGGATTCATGACCTATTCTGGAGCTCGTAAGTTGTCGGCAGTGCGTTAATTTTTCTCCGTATGCATGCATGCCTAG
>CAUJGJ010000025.1:1956400-1958900 GCA_963170055.1 Halisarca cf. caerulea
TGTCGAAGGAGAGTGAATGTAAATTCACTACCCTCGAGACAGCAACCATCCATGAGACAGTGGTTGCGTCACTCTCCGGAGGTCCGATAGGTCCCAGTGATGCAATCGGACAGGCAAACCGCCAGCTGGTGATGGCCACTTGGTGAGCAGACAAAAGCACACAGCACACACATGTATGCAGTACACCAGGCTGGATTTGACACACAGCGCACACAGCACACACATCTCTTCTCTGTGCTCAGTATGCAAGATGGCCGCCTGTTGAAGCCGACACGTCCTGCCATGAGTCACGATTTGACATTTGTGCAGAGAGCTTTCATGTCTGGTGGACCCAAGGGAGACGTTTGGGTTGGATACACAGTGGTAAGTGATGTTTGTATCTATATATGTACTGTGTAAGGCTGTGTGTGTGTGTGTGTGTGTGTGTGTGTGTGTGTGTGTGTGTGTGTGTGTGTGTGTGTGTGTGTGTGTGTGTGTGTGTGTGTGTGTGTGTGTGTGTGTGTGTGTGTGCACACATTTGTATACTTTTGTATGCGATTGTGCTGGAGTGTGCTTGTGCATATGTTTGTGAGTGTAGGTGTGTATATGTGTAATCACACACGTGTACATCTGTCTGCATGTCTGAATATTATATGTATTTATGTGTGTATTTATATAATTATCCTTTTTTAAATGGATTTTGTACATTTTTATATGTATTTATGTGTGTACTTATATACATACTTATGCATGGGCACACTTGTATTGTATGCTGTTCTTCACTCTACACTCATATAGAATAACGATACAATGAAACTTGTGTATAGGAAGTACGTGGTTTAGTACACACTCCTGGATAGTAAGTACTCCTCATTCTGTCCCTGTGTTATACCTCATGTACATAAACCAACCCTGATAGTAAGTACCTGGTTTAGTACTTACTCCTGGATAGTAAGTACTCCTCATTCTGTCCCTGTGTTATACCTCATGTACATAAACCAACCCTGATAGTAAGTACCTGGTTTAGTACATACTCCTGGATAGTAAGTACTCCTCATTCTGTCCCCGTGTATACCTCATGTACATAAACCAACCCTGATAGTAAGTACCTGGTTTAGTACACACTCCTGGATAGTGAGTACTCCTCATTCTGTCCCTGTGTGTACCTCATGTACATAAACCAACCCTGATAGTAAGTACCTGGTTTAGTACATACTCCTGGATAGTGAGTACTCCTCATTCTGTCCCTGTGTGTACCTCATGTACATAAACCAACCCTGATAGTAAGTACCTGGTTTAGTACATACTCCTGGATAGTAAGTACTCCTCATTTTGTCCCTGTGTATACCGCATGTACATAAACCAACCCTGATAGTAAGTACCTGGTTTAGTACACACTCCTGGATAGTGAGTACTCCTCATTCTGTCCCTGTGTATACCTCATGTACATAAACCAACCCTGATAGTAAGTACCTGGTTTAGTACATACTCCTGGATAGTGAGTACTCCTCATTCTGTCCCTGTGTGTACCTCATGTACATAAACCAACCCTGATAGTAAGTACCTAGTTTAGTACATACTCCTGGATAGTAAGTACTCCTCATTTTGTCCCTGTGTATACCGCATGTACATAAACCAACCCTGATAGTAAGTACCTGGTTTAGTACATACTCCTGGATAGTAAGTACTCCTCATTCTGTCCCTGTGTATACCTCACGTACATGAACCAACCCTGATAAGAAGTACCTCGGATAGTAAGTACTGATTTTGTGTCCCCTTCGAGGGACATATTGACCAAGTTTCACTATGCCATATGAATACCCTATCCCTCATGTAGGTATCCGGTCTTATGTACTATTACCTACTGGCTGCTGAAGTTGAAGAACCTTTCGTGTTCACAGTCAACCAGCTTCCTCACATGTCTGTGCCCAAGTATGTGGCCTATACTATGGACTATTTCCACGGTAACGTGACAAGTGTGGCCGATTTTGACGAGTCAAACAGCATTTCAATTCCAAAATGCGGAACAACCGATTTCAAATTGTGGATCCTTGCACCGGTCGTGGACCAGGGAGGAGTCACCTTTCTGGGGGAAATGACGAAGGTGGTGTCCGTATCAGAGACACGATTCCCTGCTATGAAGCACAGTGGAGCCACTGCTACTCTAAGCGTTGAAGGTGCCCCCGGAGAGAAAGTGTACATAGCCATGCTGTACAGTGGGACAAAGCTGATCAACTTGCGATACGCCTCGTGTACTGTCCCTCAGAGCGGGCGTGCAAGCTGGACCATCCCATTCGGAAAATGCGAATGAACATAATACAGATATACTATCATAATTATAGATGAATTAATTAATGAATCTTACAATATAAAGGAAATTTGTGCAACTTGGTATAATATTATGTATTATAATTTTGCATGTACAAATAGAATATTGGCTTGTGAATCGATCACTGCTGATCGACTTTGTACCGCGTGCAGACACTATAGCTTGCATGACTTATACATGCATGCACCTATG
>CAUJGJ010000025.1:1973900-2023900 GCA_963170055.1 Halisarca cf. caerulea
ATCCGATTGAATGAGATATGCATGCGTGCATATGGGGTGCATAGGCGAAGGAACCAGAGGGGCGCATGCAGGGGGCCGGGGCCCCAGCCCCCTCACCTTTAGGGAGTAGGACCCAACATTATGCATGCATAGGAGAAGGAACCAGGGGGTCTCCAGTCCTCTCACCTTTAGGGAGTAGGACCCAACAGTATCCATGTGTCTAACATATTGCTGTGTAATTATAAAATGCTTCATCTAGAACCTTCCCCCCCTAACTTGTGTGATCGGGTACGTGTTCCTATGCCCCTATGGTGGAGGCAAAGATGGCGCCCTCAAGTTGCATATTATTTGTGTGTCCTCAATATTCATAGAGAGGCTGCACTTCAGAGGCTCCGCTATATAGCAATGTATACTAAAATCTAATAAATGCAATCTACAGCAAGTTAACATGGCTTCGAAGTAAGTAGTATGCTGCATTGCACATATAGAAGTGCATGACAATATGATCCAAAACTATTGAATGATGTTATAAATACTGATCGTGTATATTGGGAAATATATGGGAAATGTTAGTACAAAGTTGACTAAGAGCAATTTCCGCTTGGTAGCTTCAGAGTAGCTTTTCCGACTGAGGGAATCGTGCACGCAAAGTACTCGATGTTCTTCAGGTCCTTGTTCAACACTGCAGCTGTGGTCACCACTTCTGATGGGACTCCTCTCATTTCTATACTGACACTCTTACCGTCATATGTGATGGACTGGAATCTAGTCTTGGATACGGAAATCACTTTTGATGGTTCTCCAAGAAACACTAAGTCTTCGTTCACCACTGGAGCAAAGATCCAATACTGATAGTCCCTTCTTCCGCAAGATGGGAAGGAGAAGGAGGAGGAAATGTTCTTGACGGTGGTCACTATACCACCAAAGTTTGTTTGATAGGCAATTGTGGTTGAAGGTCTGGAGGTGACGTTGGATGGCATGGGGAGCTCCTTCAGACTCATGTCATAGCTGTTCTTCAGATCAGCTCCCAACAACATGTGGTACACAAGCTCTCCAAACTGGATGGGGAAAGAGAGAAGGTCATGGGAAAAAAATCCAGTAAAATCTCTTATAACAAACTCCCCCAATAACGTAGGGATAACAGGGGCGTAGCCAGAGGAAAAATAAGGGGGTTTCTAAATTGCCATGATTATGGACACATGGTGTCCAAAAGATAGTGGCATCGTAGTCTCGCAGGCCAGACTCTTAAAATAAGGGTCTGGCCCGCGAGACTAGTGGTATTGCGTACACATTGCACTATAATATAGCCTTTACTTACTGTAGCATGTCTATGGCATCAACACTGTGGCCACATGGATGCAAGGGAACACCACATTTAAATTTGTAATGGTAGTTTAAAAAGTAGTGTGTCAGACAAGCTAGAAACGACTAAGAAAAACTACAGAGCATGCATGAATGTAGTATTAACAGTGTATTGTCATGTACTCTCGGGAGAGCCATGTGTGCAGGTGCATGCTAGGTGACAATTGTAGAAAAGTGTTGTGATTAATTTCATGATTGATTAGCATACTGGTGGCTTCATTAAAGGCACTTCTATTGAGGGGGGTTTCCTGGCAACCAGGAAACAATTGAGTTACGCCCCTGGATAATCTCTCTATAACAGACTGTTTTTGTGGGTCCAGATTGATAGATTGTCATGCATGTAAAATAACCTCTGAATAGTGGAAACCTCTGTATAGCAAACTGTTTTTCAGTTGTGTGTGTGTGTGTGTGTGTGTGTGTGTGTATGTGTGTGTGTGAGCGTGTGTGTGTGAGCGTGTGTGTGTGTGCATGTATGTGTGTGTGTGTGTATGTGTGCGTGTGTGTGTGTTGTGTGTGTGTGTTCCCAGTTGGTGTGAGGGGCTGGTTAGTAATCTCTTTTAAGGTGTTTTAGAGGGATGAAAACTGGGACACTCAGCACTCAGCCTCGACCACTGGAAACATTAAATATGACTTGGGCATTTCTTTATCAGAATCTTAGCAGAGTGCTGGTCATTGGCTGGTGCCCTAGATGCTATTAGCCTGGATGTTACTGAGTTTAGGGTTTGGAATCACTGCTGCTGTGAGTTAGGTGGACACGCCACCGCTCTTCAGCTGCAGCCCAGCCCTCCCCATCACGTGGGGCTTGCAACCTCACAGATGGGTGACCCCTGATTGCATGATCTCATGAGGGGCCATCAGGGATGGTGGAGGCGGCTGGGCCCATATCCAGTGGGTCTCTTCCCTCACTAATGTCTGATGGCTCACCCCCAGTTGGGCCCCTTTGGGAGCCCAACAAGGGGGTCACAATTGCCCGCACTGCAGGCTGTGGTAATACAAGTTACAAGTGCGCGTGGGCGTGTGTGTGTATACATGTGTACAGTGGACCCTCTGATGGTGGACTCTCCCAAATAAGGACACAGTATAATAAACCTCTCTACAAAGGACATGACCTACAGTCCCATGAAATTCATACAATACATTTTGAACCTCCCAAAGAGGAAAGCCTCTCTACTAAGAACAAATCAGCTAAATTTTTATTGTCCCCAAAGTGTCCTTTGTTCGGAGGTACCACTGCAAAATGTACAACTACATATACATGCATAAATAAACTGAGACATCCACAAAATCACAATAGGTGGTGAAAGTTTCCCAAGCCAAGACACACTGTCGACGTACTAACCACAGTGTAGGCTGACCACAGTTCTCCATCAGGGCCACCAGATCCAAATGCTCGCTGGATAATGGTGGAGTCTAGACTCATGGCTGGACGACTTGGTTTCAACAGACGACCGTCAATCCTACATGTGGACATTATCAGGTGTTTGTACATTGTGTCCACACTGTCTCCAATTCCCAAGGGACCAGCAGCCAAAGCTGCAGACACTGCTTCCAGTTCAGAATAAGGTTCAGGTTCAGTGAACTTACATTCCTTCTCTTTAAAGACAGTGTGGAAGTTCTGCAGAAGGAGCAGTGATTGTGAGTGTGTGTGTGTATGTGTGTGTGTGTGTGTGTGTGTGTGTGTGTGTGTGTGTGTGTGTGTGTGTGTGTGTGTGTGTGTGTGTGTGTGTGTGTGTGTGCAAGTGTGCAGGCATACTAGAATATCCGTACATGTTTTTAGGCGGAGAAAAAAATAATGCCATACAACTTACATCCTTGAACGCAGCCAGTCCTAGTGCTTCTGCTAGAATAGTAGTGTCTCCTATCCTCCACTGTGTGTTACCAGGTTGATAGTCACCACTCACTCTGATCTGAGTCACTCTGTTGATGGAGGTCGCCTCAAGAAAATGTCGAGGCCAAGCCATGCAGTACTGAATGTTAAGCTCAAGGTCATCAGCAGCAGTTCCCATAGCGTCCAACCAGTTCTGAGCAAACTGGTACACTTCCTACACACACAAAGCACAAAGCATACATTGAAACCTGTCTTCAAGACCGCATGTATGTATACAGGGACCACCTGTGTACAGAGCCACTGCAGACTGGCCCGCAGGCCACCTGACACCAGGTCAGTATGATGACGTACACACAGCAAACATGCATACACAACCACATAGGTGCTAATCTTCGTGGGGCGCATATTTCACGATTGAAGAACTTGGTTGTGATTCACGAGTTTAAAATAGACAAATAGACTATGTATCCAACCAAATATTTGCAAATGAATTTTTGCGAATGTAGGCTCATGCGTGAAAATAGTCTTGCAAAAATTAGCGTCAATATACTACATAAAAGGCACTGAGTCCAGGGACTATAGTTAGCCCATTCTGACAGTAGACTCTCCAAATAAAGGACACAGTTGAAAACCTCTCTACAAAGGACATGCTTCGAGGTCCCAAAATGTTTCTCTATATTTCCAATACATTTTGAACCTCCCAAAGAGGACAGCCTCTTTACACACATCAGGACAAAATAACCTAATGTATGTACATACATGTATAATGCTATTGTCTGAACGTGGTCCATAATAGAAGTTCCACAGTACACCAGGTTCACAGCATACAATTTAGGGGCTGAAAATGTTTGCGACACTCATAAGAGAGTGGTCAGGGGATACGTAGGTAGACAACTTTACGATTAGCTCACACATATGTACATATACACATGCACACTCACATCCACACTCACATGCACACTCACATCCACACTCACATGCACACTCACATCCACACTCACATGCACACTCACATGCACACTCACATGCACACTCACATGCACACTCACATACACACATGCACACTCACATACACACATGCACACTCACATGCACACTCACATGCACACTCACACACACACTCACACACGCACTCCTACACGCATACACTTCCTCAAGCTACAGAAAGTTAGTTACAGAGTCACACAGAAGCAGTATGACTCACATAAGTTGCTGGTAGGTGGGTGCCGGTGTAGTCCAGCCAATCTTGTTCATATGTGATCATTCCCCATTTCTTCTTAGCAGAAGAGAGAAGGTAGGACCAGAAATTAGCATCAGTTGGAAGTCCTATATCTCCTTCAATGGTAAAGTTGAACTGACCACCGTTCTGAAGTAAGAATCGATTGTTTTTTTTTAACAAATCATTACAAAACGTGAATACAAAGGCATACACTAAAACACAACACACACTCTCCTTCGGCTGTGTACACTCACCTGCTTAGCATAGTCTGTGTCTCCTGACCAGTACCTGTTGTGTGCCACAATAGGCCAACCTGTTTTGGCAGCCACTTCTTCAATGCCATTAGGGAAGATGTTGGGCATGGCTGTCCAGTTCTTCACCCCGCCGTGTTCTCCTTTGAAGTACCACCAAGAGTCCAACTGCATGAGAACAGGTGTATGGCAAATGGTATGGACTCATGGAAATATGCCAAAATGAGATACTGTTAGAGCAGAAAAGTTAAAAGTTTATCACAAGATTCAAGTTTTGTAAACTATAAATGGGTCCTGGGTTTGAGTTTCACAAATGGAGTACCATCCACATCACAAACTCTGGGAAAACATAGCCATGAGGAAGTGAACACAGCTGGCATACTGCTAATAATTCTAGGACGCGCTTATCAAATACAAACTCTATACCGTCGAGGGGGGGTTAGGGTTAGGGTTGGGTTAGGGTTTAGTATTGATACAACGATAGAGGGACGACTTACGGCAGGGGACCATTCATTACATACCAACCTGGAGGTACCTGAAGGGAATCTCCTGCTCATCTGCATACTGCTTCACTCCAACCAGAGCATCTTCATAGTTGGCAAAGTGCCCAGTGTAATAGTAGTAACAGGCTCCATTGTCAGTCCAGTAGCTGAGGAGAAGGATTCAATGTTGAATGTTACATGTGCACATGTATGGACACACACAAGCACAACTGCATGCGCGCTCACAAACTACCATTCACACTGAAGTTTTTGCGCATTGAAATTGTCGTGGTTTTACAGACTGAAAGCCATCTTCAAACTAGTGATGGCCCGCGAAAGCCCCACATATATAATACCTGCAAAATTTCCACCCTTTTGGTATACATCCATTTATATAATTATACCTATGTTTATACAGTATTACTATAATACTACTAGACATAAGAACATGTTGGTGAGCACCTTACATACATACACACATGCATGGCACGTTTCGAGTGAGATGTCAGAGCACACATGCACCTTACATATGTACATACACACATGCATGGCACGTTTCGAGTGAAATTTCAGAGCACACATGCATATACACACACACTTCATGGATATAGTGGAGCCCCTCCATACTGAACACTTTGGGACCAGAACAGGCTGTCCTGACTATTGCTGTGTTCTCACTTCAGGGGCTGAAGTTGTGCGGGGGGCAAAGTACAGTGACTCATTTAGGGTTTCAGTGAAATGTGTGGAATGTCTGTACTTCAGGGGGCGGGATTAGAAGGGTTCCCATGTATAGTGTGCAAACGTATCAGTGAAGGGCAGTTGAGACAGAGTGCGTACCCTAAATAATTGATAGAAAAGTCTCCGTCTCTGGCATCCGGATACCCGTAGTCATTCACCACTTGTCCCCACTCCTGAATGGTGTCCACTATTCCGTTCCCGACCACTAAAACAGTGGATGCATATCCGCCATTCGAACTAAACTACATGAGCAAACAAAAAACATAATACAGTGGAACCTCATATAACAAACTCCCCTAATAGTGAAAACCTCTCTATAACAGACGGCTTCCGTGGGTCCAAACAGATTGCTGTGCACATAAAATAACCTCTCAATAGTGGAAACCTCTCTATAACAAACTGTTTTTCAGGTCCCAAAGTGTCCGTTATAGAGAGGTTCCGCTGTATGGCAATAGATTCAATATTAACATCTACAGTGGGCCCTTGTGAACACCTGACCACATCTGTTCCAAATAAAATGTGTTGGATAAATCAGGTGTTGGATAAACCAGGTGTTGGATAAATCAGGTGTTGGATAAACCAGGTGTTGGATAAATCAGGTGTTGGATAAATCAGGTGTTGGATAAACCAGGTGTTGGATAAATCAGGTTAGATTGCACACAACTTAGTGATGGGGAAATTTCAGATAAACCAGTTTCGGATAAATGAGGTGCAACTCTATACAGAATACATAATGCTTACAACACATACACCACTAGGGCGCAATGCACAGACAAGTAAATAAAACCATTTAAAATGAATAAAAGGATGTAGGGATGAGTCGTCAATCCCCGAACTACACTGAAACAAGGTATGGTTGTTTGTTGGACAGGGCTAGAAGGGCAGACAACACACAACAGGTAAGCACTACATTCATCACCAAGGAAAACAAATGGGGGGGGGGGGGGGGGCAAATTCTGTTACTCATACACAGAGCTATTCTGTATGTATTGCTGAAAGAGATAAATTAATAGTATTGGCATTCATGTTCACCTTTCTGATAGAGCCAAGAGGCCCAAATCCGATCACTCTTTCTCCTTTTGATGTTGTCCATGTAGCTTGGTTGGTGTCCATGAAGTTATTGTCGGGAGAGATCACAATGGTGTCTCTGGTGTTCTTGTCAAACAGGACAAGTGGTACCCCACCCTGCAGTCCTCCAGGGATCTTGCTGAGGTGATTTAGCACTCCAAATTGAACATCAGAAGCCACTGTGAGTGTGAACGTGCAAAATTTAATAATAATACACACACAGAGATACCCACATAAGTTGTGCATGCATGTACGCATGCAACACACACACACACACACACACACACACACACACACGCACTTCCTCCATAGTAGGTCATCCATCCTCTAGTATCCTGGGAATCGGTTGGAATGAAGGAAGGAAAACTCGCTTGGATATCATCTGGTGAGCCTTTCGTGTTGTTGAGTGGAAGATTAAAATCCATGAAGAAAACAACTTTCTTGTAGCCGTTTCCATAACCGTACCACTCTGGGTCTGGGTAATCCGGGGGTTGGTAGTAGACTTGTATCTCAGTGATCACTTCCAGTGAATTGTCCGCATTAATCCACGTCCACGCATATCGACGACTAGGTCCCATCTTTGTGTTTGCGACTTCGTTGAAAGAACCCGGTTTAACTGTGAGAGAACCGTCTTCGCTGGAGTACACTTTGTCGTTGCTTCGCACCATCAGTGGACCGGACTTCAACCAGCAGTCGTACTGATCTATCCAGTTAATTTTGAAACAGAAGGCGAAAGAACCGTTCGGAGAGACCTGTACATCTAAACGCCTTTGTGTCGGTGAACTTTTAGATAGGCCGATAAATCCACTAAATAACAACACAAGGAGAAAGCTGGCTCCGAACACCAATCTTCTCGATAGTGCCTCCATTTTGGTCACGTGACACGTAGCATAGCGTGTTAGTGTACGTGGTCTATGGTATGTATTATAGCTTCACGCATACTGCAGAACCCATGTATATACATATAATATATATATATATATATATATATATATATATATATATATATATTTAATTATTATTATTATACCGATGCGATATATACAGTACTTATAAATTCATACAAATCTATTATATAGTAGAGATCAAAATTTAAAGAAACTTAGTTACAGTCTCCACTTGGTAGCTTCAGAGTAGCTTTTCCAACTGAAGGAATCGTGCACTGGAAGTACTTGATGTTCTTCAGGTCCTTGTTCAACAGTGCACCTGTGGTCACCACTTCTGACGGGACTCCTCTCATTTCTACACTGACACTGTTACCGTCATATGTGATGGACTGGAATCTAGTCTTGGATACGGAAATCACTTTTGATGGCTCTCCAAGAAACACTAAGTCTTCGTTCACCACGGGAGCAAAGATCCAATACTGATAGTCCTTCCTTCCACAAGATGGGATGGAGAAGGAGGAGGAAATGTTCTTGACGGAGGTCACCTTACCACTGAAGTCTGATTGATAGGCAATTGTGGTTGAAGGTCTGGAGGTGACGTTGGATGGCATGGGGAGCTCCTTCAGACTCATGTCGTAGCTGTTCTTCAGATCAGCCCCCAACAACATGTGGTACACAAGCTCTCCAAACTGGATGGGAAAAGGGTAAAATGAGGAGAAGAAGTATTAGGCAAAGTGAAAAGCAGTGAAATACACATCAACACACATCAGTTATGATGCGCACACGCACACACACACATACACATACACACACACACACACAAATACAGATATACACACATGCGTCCATACACACACATACATGCACATACACACTACAACCACATATTTACTATTGAAATTTCTAATGTACTAACCACAGTGTAGGCCGACCACAGTTCCCCATCAGGGCCACCAGATCCAAATGCTCGCTGGATAATGGTGGAGTCTAGACTCATGGCTGGACGACTTGGTTTCAACAGACGACCGTCAGTCATACATGTGGACATTATCAGCTCTTTGTTCATTGTGTCCACACTGTCTCCGATTCCCAAGGGACCAGCAGCCAAAGCTGCAGACACTGTTTCCAGTTCAGGATAAGGTTCAGGTTTGGTGAACTTACATTCTTTCTCATCAGAGACAGTGTGGAAGTTCTGCAGAAGGAGCAGAGATTGTGAGTGTGTGTGTGTGTGTGTGTGTGTGTGTGTGTGTGTGTGTGTGTGTGTGAGTGTGTGTGCGTGTATGTGCGCAAGTGTGTGTGTGTGTGTGTGCGTGTGCATGTACGTGCACGTGCATGTGTGCATGCGTATGTGCACAAATGTGTGCATGTGCATGTGTGTACACACATGGAGAATATATAGCAAACAACTTACATCCTTGAACGCAGCCAGTCCTAGTGCTTCTGCTAGAATAGTAGTGTCTCCTATCCTCCACTGTGTGTTACCAGGTTGGTAGTCACCACTCACTCTGATCTGAGTCACTCTGCCGATGGAGGACGCTTGCATGAAGTGTCTTGGAAAAGCCATACAGTACTGTATGTACATATCGTTGGCATCAGCTGCTGTATTCATTTGCTGCAACCAGGTCTGAGCAAACTGATACTCCTCCTGTGAGGACAGTAAGGCAAACAGTGGATGATTGACGATGCTCCAGTAACACATAGTGACACTTGCTTAGTACATACCTCAAAGCGGACACAAAATTAATACTTATTATCAGAGGTACTTACTATCAGGGTTGGATTATGTACATGAGGTATACAAATGAACAGAATGAAAAGTACCTATATCCTGGAGTATGTACCAAGGAGTATGTACTAAACCAGGTACGTATTTACTAAGCAAGTTCCACTATACGCTTTCCACTATGTTAAAACACAGCCTATACAATGAACAAAATTTAAACCGTCATTCAGTGCAAAAATCATGCAGATGACTCCTAATCACTCGACACAGGCAGTACATGGGAGAACAGGTTGCATGGTTCCACGAGCAACTCACATAAGTTGCAGGAAGGTGCTCGGCCGTGTAGCTAAGCCAGTCTTGCTCATAAGTAATCACTCCCCATTCCTTCTTAGCAGAAGAGAGAAGGTAGGACCAGAAATTAGCATCAGTTGGAAGTCCTATATCTCCTTCAATGGTGAAGTTGAACTGACCTCCATTCTGGAATCAAGCAAAATGAGAAGTCGAGTAAGTGTGTACATACGACTCTCTTGCCCTACTCACCTGTGTAGCATAGTCTGTGTCTCCCGACCAGTACCTGTTGTGTGCCACAATAGGCCACCCTGTTTTGACAGCCACTTCTTCAATGCCATGAGGGAAGATGTTGGGCATGGCAGTCCAGTTCTTCACTCCGTCGTGTTCTCCTTTGAAGTACCACCAAGAGTCCAACTGCATGAGTAGGAGAAAGTGGTGTAAGTGCAACAAAAAGAGACATGAAGACCACTTGCTCAAGTTGCACTCATGAAGATGGTCCAGGGCTGGGTTGGGCATTACTGTGCTACTCTACGGTACCACACCTACAGAAACACCAACCAACCTGGAGGTACCTGAAGGGAATCTCCTGTTCATCTGCATACTGCTTCACTCCAACCAGAGCATCTTCATAGTTGGCAAAGTGTCCAGTGTAATAGTAGTAACAGGCTCCATTGTCAGTCCAGTAGCTGAGGAGAAAGTGCTTGATAAATTCCACAATTTGAAATAAACACACACAGGACCATAATCCAATGATACACGCTATACAGTAAAAACTCACAAATTATTACACAACTTGAGGTGTGGTGACATATGCATGCAATGTCACCACACTCACATTAGACCACACACCTACACTAGGCCACACATTAGATCACACACACACACATTGGATCACACACCCACATAGACCACACACCCACATTAGACCACCCACACACATATTAGACCACACACCTACACTAGGCCACACATTAGATCACACACACACACATTGGATCACACACCCACATAGACCACACACCCACATTAGACCACACACACACATATTAGACCACACACCTACACTAGGCCACACATTAGACCACACACCTACATTAGACCACACACCTACATTGGACCACACACCTACATTAGACCACACACCTACATTAGACCACACACCTACATTAGACTACACACCTACATTAGACCACACACCTACATTGGACCACACACCTACATTAGACCACACACCTACATTAGATCACACACCCATATACTGTACATTAGACCACACACCTACATTAGATTACACACCTACATTAGATTACACACCTACATTAGACCACACATCTATATACTGTACATTAGACCACACACCTACATTAGACCACACACCTACATTAGACCACACACCTACATTAGACTACACACCTACATTAGACTACACACCTACATTGGATCACACACCTACATTAGACCACACACCTACATTAGATCACACACCCATATACTGTACATTAGACCACACACCTACATTAGATTACACACCTACATTAGATTACACACCTACATTAGACCACACATCTATATACTGTACATTAGACCACACACCTACATTAGACCACACACCTACATTAGACCACACACCTACATTAGACTACACACCTACATTAGACTACACACCTACATTAGAGCACACAACTATAGTCTACAGTACGCCACACACTTACATTGGACCACACGTAGCACATACCCCAAGTAAGTTGGAATAATCTTGAGCAAACACGTAGCAAAAAATCTTCAACAAAAATCTTCACAACAAAATCGGATGTTTTGGCCACAAAGGCCTTCGTCAGCTACATACAAATCTGATCAATTTTGTATGTAGCTGATGAAGGCCTGTGTGGCTGACATGTCTGATTTTTGTTGCATGCGAAGATTTTGTTGAAGATTTTATTGAAGATTTTTTGCTACGTGTTCACTCAAGATTATTCCGACTAACATCACAGAACGTAGCAATGAGCCTCTATGATATCATACCCCAAGTAGTTGATGGAAAAATCCTTCGCTCTACCATCATATCCATAGTTGTTGACCGCTTTCCCCCACCCTTGAATGGTGTCCACTATGCCATTCCCAGCCACAAGAACTGACGTGAAGTAGCCACCATAGCGCTGAAACTAGACACAAAACAGAAATACAGTGTAACTTCTCTAAACCGAACACCCTTGGGACCAAAGAAATGGTTCAGTTTAGAGAGGTTTTCGGATTAGAGAGGTTCTGTATGTACAGCTAATATAGAGAGCAGGACTTGAAAATATGTCCAGTTTAGAGAGGTTTTCAGAATACAGAAGGTTCGGTTAAGGGAGGTTTCACTGTATAATACAGTGGAACCCATTTAACACAAAACTCAAGGGACTGATGAAGAGAGTTCATGTTATCAGAACAAATAGGAACACTAGGGGCATTGCAGGGGCTGTTTTCTGCGTTTATGTTAACGAAAATTTCGTGCTAGGTGAGTTTGTGTTCAGTGGGTTCCACTGAACACAATTGTAATTATAATAATCACATAGTATGGGCACTAGCAATGATTAGGTATATTAATACATAACAATATTTAGACACATACCAAAATGAATACAAAGCTTCGCTATTCTACACATCACTGTGATATGCAGTCCCTTTGTTTGCAGGGGTTTTCCCTCAGGTACAGACATGAAAAGTTGAACAGACCATGCATATGATGTCATACAAGTAACTTAGCACCTTCTTAATAGATCCAAGAGGCCCAAATCCGATCACTCTTTCTCCCTTTGATGTCGTCCATGTAGCTTGGCTGGCGTCCATGAAGGTGTCACTGGGAGAGATCACAATGGTGTCTCTGGTGCTCTTGTCAAACATGACAAGAGGTATCCCTCCTTTCAGTCCTCCAGGGATCTTGCTGAGGTGATTTAGCACTCCAAATTGAACATCAGAAGCCACTGTAAGTGTGAACAAGCAGAAATTTAAAAATATTGAATACACACATGGATACCCACATGTCAGCACATACATGCACACACATGCATGTGCGGGCATGCATTCATGCACACACACATATGCATATGCACATGCACACGCGTGCGCGCGCGCACACACACACACACACACACACACACACACACACACAAACACACACACACACACACACACACACACACACTTCCTCCATAGTAGGTCATCCATCCTCTAGTATCCTGGGAATCGGTTGGAATGAAGGAAGGAAAACTCGCTTGGATCTCATCTGGTGAGCCTTTCGTGTTGTTGAGTGGACGATTAAAACTTAAAGAAAACCCAATTCTCTGGTTGGAATTCATATAATTGTACCAGTTCGGATACGGGTAATCCGGAGGTTGGTAGTAGAGTTGAATCTCCGTGCTCACTTCCAGGGAGTTGTCAGCAGTCACCCACGTCCAAGAATACCGATGAACCGGCCCCATCAGAATATTAGCAAATTCGTTGAAAGAACCCGGTTTGACTGTGAGAGAGCCGTCTTCGCTGGAGTACACTTTGTCGTTGCTGCGCACCATCATTGGACCGGACTTCAACCAGCACTCTGACTGGATCCAGTTTATTCTGAAACCGATTGAGAAGGAACCATCAGGGGATACTTGCACTTCAAACTCCCTTTGAGTCGGCACCGTGGCATAAAGAGGAAAGCATCCGAACAAGATGCAGAGAGATGATACGAGGAGCAAAGCTCTGGCAACCATTTTTGCTTTGACTTCGCTCACGTGACACTTTGTTCCGGAAGCTCGATGTATACAAATATTATACATAGTGTAAACTCAGATTTAGTCACACTAGACACTCTATACTACATCAAATTATACTATACCTGTAGGTATGCATGATGCATGCATGTCAGTCTCCATCAGCATTGTGTGATCCTAACTACACATGCAGCTGGCAATCATTTAAAGCCATGTTGACTATATACCTTTAATCATCTTTATTATAAACATCTTAGACTTTTATTATAAGAATGCCGTGATCAGGCTGTATGTGTGCGCATGCATTTGATTATAGTACAAATAATATGAATTTTATGTTAATATAGTATATAGTATTAATTTGTGATGAATGGTATCCGTACATATGCATATCATACAATGTACATAAAATACTTCCAAGCATGCAATTTTCACAAGATTCAGCACTTCTTTGAATTCATTGTGCTGGGCAGAAAAATTGCATGCTTGCAGAAATTTAACTCAATCTAGCGATCTATTTTAGGCTCTATATAGCTCTAGCTGTAGCTGTATAGTTTAATTTGTGACGTTCTCAAAATTTTTACTTCGAGTATATATTATTTGTTTTGTTTTGTTTGCACTATTGTAGTATATATATACTATTATTTCATCCAACCAGAATGAAATTGACAAAAAATTGAATTCTAAGGTATACTGTGCAAAAGTGTAAAAAATAAAACTATACAATGTAAACAAAAGATTAGTCAAATAATTTTGTGTTCAAATATACCGGTGTTCAAGATTTCAACAAGGTAGAAAATTAAGAGCAGTCTCCACTTGGTAGCTTCAGAGTAGTTTTTCCCACTGAGGGAATCTTGCACTGGAAGTACTTGATGTTCTCCAGGTCCTTGTTCAACACTGCACCTGTGGTCACCACTTCTGATGGGACTCCTCTCATTTCTACACTAACACTCTTACCGTCATATGTGATGGACTGGAATCTAGTCTTGGATATGGAAATCACTTTTGATGGTTCTCCAAGAAACACTAAGTCTTCGTTCACCACTGGAGCAAAGATCCAATACTGATAGTCCTTTCTTCCACAAGATGGGATGGAGAAGGAGGAGGAAATGTTCTTGATGGAGGTCACCTTACCACTGAAGTCTGATTGATAGGCAATTGTGGTTGAAGGTCTGGAGGTGATGTTGGATGGCATGGGGAGCTCCTTTAGACTCATGCCGTAGCTGTTCTTCAGATCAGCTCCTAACAACATGTGGTACACAAGCTCTCCAAACTGGATGGGGAAAGGGTAAAATGAGGAGAAGAAGTATTAGGCAAAATGCAAAGTAGTGAAATACACATAAATTCATCAACACACATCAGCTATGATGCGCAGATGCACACACACACACACACACACACACACACACACACACACACACACACACACACACACACACACACACACATACACATGCATACACACACACACACACACACACACACACACACACATACACACACACACACACACGTACACACACACACACACGTACACACACACACACATACACACACACACACACACACACACACACATACAGATATACACACATGTGTCCACACTCACACATATACATACTACAACCACACATTTACTATTGCAATTTCTAATGTACTAACCACAGTGTAGGCCGACCACAGTTCCCCATCAGGGCCACCAGATCCAAATGCTCGCTGGATAATGGTGGAGTCTAGACTCATGGCTGGACGACTTGGTTTCAACAGACGACCGTCAGTCATACATGTGGACATTATCAGCTCTTTGTTCATTGTGTCCACACTGTCTCCAATTCCCAAAGGACCAGCAGCCAAAGCTGCAGACACTGTTTCCAGTTCAGGATAAGGTTCAGGTTTGGTGAACTTACATTCTTTCTCATCAGAGACAGTGTGAAAGTTCTGCAGAAGGAGCAGAGATTGTGAGTGTGTGTGTGTGTGTGTGTGTGTGTGTGTGTGTGTGTGTGTGTGTGTGTGTGTGTGTGTGTGTGTGTGTGTGTGTGTGTGTGTGTGTGTGTGTGTGTGTGTGTGTGTGTGTGTGTGTGTGTGTGAATGTGTGTGTGTGTGTGTGTGTTTGTGTGTGTGTGCGTGTACGTGCATGTGTGCATGCATATGTGCACAAATGTGTGCATGTGCATGTGTGTACACACATGGAGAATATATAGCAAACAACTTACATCCTTGAACGCAGCCAGTCCTAGTGCTTCTGCTAGAATAGTAGTGTCTCCTATCCTCCACTGTGTGTTACCTGGTTGGTAGTCACCACTCACTCTGATCTGAGTCACTCTGCCGATGGAGGACGCTTGCATGAAGTGTCTTGGAAAAGCCATACAGTACTGTATGTACATATCGTTGGCATCAGCTGCTGTATTCATTTGTTGCAACCAGGTCTGAGCAAACTGATACTCCTCCTGTGAGGACAGTACGGAAAACAGTGGATGATGCTCCAGTAACACATAGTGACACTTGCTTAGTACATACCTCAAAGGGGACACAAAATCAATACTTATTATCAGAGGTACTTACTATCAGGGTTGGATTATGTACATGAGGTATACAAATGAACAGAATGAAAAGTACCTATATCCTGGAGTATGTACCAAGGAGTATGTACTAAACCAGGTACGTATTTACTAAGCAAGTTCCACTATACGCTTTCCACTATGTTAAAACACAGCCTACAATGAACAAAATTTAAACCGTCATTCAGTGCAAAAATCATGCAGATGATTCCTAATCACTCGACACAGGCAGTACATGGGAGAACAGGTTGCATGGTTCCACGAGCAACTCACATAAGTTGCAGGAAGGTGCTCGGCCGTGTAGCTAAGCCAGTCTTGCTCATAAGTAATCACTCCCCATTCCTTCTTAGCAGAAGAGAGAAGGTAGGACCAGAAATTAGCATCAGTTGGAAGTCCTATATCTCCTTCAATGGTGAAATTGAACTGACCTCCATTCTGGAATCAAGCAAAATGAGAAGTCAAGTAAGTGTGTACATACGACTATCTTGCCCTACTCACCTGTGTAGCATAGTCTGTGTCTCCCGACCAGTACCTGTTGTGTGCCACAATAGGCCACCCTGTTTTGACAGCCACTTCTTCAATGCCATGAGGGAAGATGTTGGGCATGGCAGTCCAGTTCTTCACTCCGTCGTGTTCTCCTTTGAAGTACCACCAAGAGTCCAACTGCAAGTACAGGTAGGAAAATGGTGAAACTGTGTACTTAGTCTATCATAATATATAGGCAGAGATATAGGTTTACTTGTTTGAGGGGGGGGGGGGGGAGAGGAACGAGAACACATCTCCATTCCAACAAAGCTTTGCATGCATTCATACACACCACAATCACTATCACTTTCTACCTTGTGTGCGATACTGGCAGATTTGCATATAGAATCACAACAAAATACTAACAGTTTAGTCATGTAATTTTGGAATTTTTGTACTTCCTCCTTGTTTCTTTTGTGTTTTGCCTTTGTCCTTTTTCCCCCTTTTTTTCTTTTCTGGGTGCCACTTATAGTAGCCTCTGGATAAAGGTTCCCCAGATTAAATAAGAATACCTGAATACCCGAATACCTGAATGTACAATGCTACACAATTTTCAATGCCCCCATGATTTGAGATTGAAGAAGCTTCACATAAATGTGGTTATAATCACGGAGCATGGTCCAGATAAAACACCAAGACTTATTAATTATACAGGACTATAGTCAAAATATCAGGTCAAATGAAGAGGGTTATTGATTGTGGTGCCGAGTGTAACAGAGCTACCTTTGAATACACTAAGACGAATGAAAAAGGACGGAATATTACAGTTGAACCTCTCTATAATGAACCCTGGATACAATGAACCCCCTGATATAACGAATATAGACTTTAAATTAGAATGTACACCTATTTACTTTATTGTAAATAAACCCTAATGTAGAACCTTGTCAGCGGTCCTGCATGGAGTAGTTCGTTATAGAGAGGTCTGACAGTATATTATGCAATTCCTGCTTAGAAAAACAATATACAGTGGAACCTCTTTTAACAAACTCCCTTAGTAGTGAAAACCTCTCTATAACAGACTGCTTTGGTGGGACCAGATAGATTGCTGTGCATATTAAATAACCTCTGAATAGTGGAAACCTCTGTATAATGTACTCTGAATGAACAATGAACTCTTTTTTAGTTCCCAAAGTGTCCGTTATAGAGAGGTTCCACTGTATATTGAAGCTGTCAAAAGCCATGCACTGGCCAGACAGATTATGTGCATACATGGTGGTACTCCTCCCTCCCCCACATGGTGGTACTCCTCCCTCCCCCACATGCAACACTCGTAGGGATACATGAGCCCTGCCCACCCACAGTTCCACAGGAAGTATATAGTTAAACCTCTCTAACTAAGAAAATCTAACATGAATACATAATATCATATTATGTAACATTTACTGACAGCGACCAACCTGGAGGTACCTGAAGGGAATCTCCTGTTCATCTGCATACTGCTTCACTCCAACCAGAGCATCTTCATAGTTGGCAAAGTGTCCAGTGTAATAGTAGTAACAGGCTCCATTGTCAGTCCAGTAGCTGAGGAGGATTAAGACAATAATAACGATCGAGTGCAAAAACAGGCATACAAATACAAAGACCAGATCAGCACAATAGTATACAAATAGTGAGGAGTGTCAGACACAGACGTAGACACAGAGATATGCACATGCCACATACACACAGGCATAATATATCATGCACACACATATATACACATACATGTACATGCACACACACATGCACATGCATGCCAGATACAAATTAGACAATAATATTATGCACTAAAGGTGAGTTTTTGATTAAACTTCACCGACACAACACACACATGACACCTCACTATACTTACCCCAAATAATTGACAGAAAAATCCTTTGATCTTACTTCATCGGATCCATAGACATTTAACAGTTTTCCCCAATCCTGAATGGTGTTCACAATGCCATTTCCAACCACAAGAACTGTTTGAAAAAAACCTCCAAACGGCAAAAACTGCAGGTGAAAACACAAAGCAATAAGAGAAAGTACAGAACACATTAAGAAAAATTTTGCAGTTACTGTATCTTATAACTACCTACAGTGAAACCTCTCAAATCTGACACTCCACTGGACTTGAAAAAAGTGTCGGATTGGGAGGTCGTTGAATTACAGTGACCCTTAGCAAGGTTTAACATGGTGACGGCACGTACTTCATAAGATGGTCAGATTAGAGAGAATGTTGGGCTACAGAGGTGTTGGATTACAGAGGTTTCGCTTTATCATGCTTACATTCTTAAAAGATCCAAGAGGCCCAAATCCGATCACTCTTTCTCCTTTTGATGTCGTCCACGTAGCTTGGTTGGTGTCCATAAATGCAGTGCTGGGAGAGATCACAACAGTGTCTCTGGTGTTCTTGTCAAACAGGACAAGTGGTACCCCTCCCTGCAGTCCTCCAGGGATTTTGCTGAGGTGATTTAGCACTCCAAATTGAACATCAGAAGCCACTGTTGCATATTGAAGAACGTAAATTGAGTGTTTTCATTGACTGAGTGTGCCCTAATGCACACACACACACACACACACACACACACACACACACACACACACACACACACACACACACACACACACACACACACTGAACAACCAAGCTAACCCCACCCCCTCCCACCCAAACAACCACCCACGTGCACGTACCCACACATACACCCACACCCATATGCATCCATGCATGCACACACACATGTACACCCACATACACCCACACCCACACCCACACACCCACCCCCACCCCCACACCACCCCCACACACCCATGCAAACAACCACCCACGTGCACATACCCACACCCACACCCACACCCACATGCACCCATGCACACACACACACACACACACACACACACACACACACACACACACACACACACACACACACACACACACACACACACACACACACACACACACACACACACACACACACACACACACACACACACACACACACACACACACACACACACACACACACACACACACACACACACACACACACACACTTCCTCCATAGTAGGTCATCCATCCTCTAGTATCCTGGGAATCGGTTGGAATGAAGGAAGGAAAACTAGCTTGCAGCTCATTTGGTGAACCCCTCGTGTTATTTGGTCCGGGATTAAAATACAAACGAAAGCGAATCCTCTGATTGGTGGGGGAGCTGTGGTAGATCCAGATTGGACGTGGATAACTTGGGGTCTGGTAACGAACTTCGATTGTGGTGGTCACTTCGAGCGTCGCATCGGAGGTGACCCAAATCCAGGTGTATCTACGAAACGGCCCTGCGTTTACATTGGAAAATTCGCTATATGTGCCCGGTTTGAGTGTGAGAGAGCCGTCTTCGCTGGAGTACACTTTGTCGTTGTTCCGCACCATAAGTGGACCGGACTTCAACCAGCACTCTGACTGGATCCAGTTTATCCTGAAACCAATAGAGAAGGATCCATCGGGGGAGACCTTCACTTCAAATTCTCTTCGAGGTGGTACCGCAGAAGAGAGAAAAATTACAATAGTAAGAAGCAGCAATTGCAGGAAAGTGGCCATTTTGAGTACGCTTTACTTTAGTCTCGCGTACCCAGATTCTCAACTTGCATGGCTCCTTAAACGAACTTTACTCCATACAGAAAACATAATATAGACATGGCCATGACCAGCACATGTATGCATGCGCGCATTCTCAATAGTAAATACTGGTATATGATATAATATTATGCATATGTTATCAAGACATATAATAGATACTGACTGTTAATGACAATAACATTTTGATATTATTATGCAAACATAGATTAATAATGTGGACATGCATGCATGGAGTTTAGGAGCAGTCTCCACTTGGAAGCTTCAGAGTAGTTTTTCCCACTGAAGGAATCTTGCACTGGAAGTACTTGATGTTCTCCAGGTCCTTGTTCAACACTGCACCTGTGGTCACCACTTCTGATGGGACTCCTCTCATTTCTACACTGACACTCTTACCGTCATATGTGATGGACTGGAATCTAGTCTTGGATATGGAAATCACTTTTGATGGTTCTCCAAGAAACACCAAGTCTTCATTCACAACTGGAGCAAAGATCCAATACTGATAGTCCTTTCTTCCACAAGATGGGATGGCGAAGGAGGAGGAAATGTTCTTGACGGAGGTCACCTTACCACTGAAGTCTGATTGATAGGCAATTGTGGTTGAAGGTCTGGAGGTGATGTTGGATGGCATGGGGAGCTCTTTCAGACTCATGTCGTAGCTGCTCTTCAGATCAGCTCCTAACAACATGTGGTACACAAGCTCTCCAAACTGGACAAGTTAATTGTATGCATAATTATGTGTTTGTGTGTGTGCAGGGGTGGGGTAGAGGTAAGATGCAGAAAGAGGTACAGTAGAGGGTAGACACACACCATGACCACTACCACCACCACCACTACTACCGCTCTCATTACAACCACTATGTACGTACGCCCACTAACACAGTCACTAATGTACTAACCACAGTGTAGGCTGACCACAGTTCTCCATCAGGGCCACCAGATCCAAATGCTCGCTGGATAATGGTGGAGTCTAGGCTCATGGCTGGACGACTTGGTTTCAACAGACGACCGTCAGTCATACATGTGGACATTATCAGCTCTTTGTTCATTGTGTCCACACTGTCTCCAATTCCCAAGGGACCAGCAGCCAAAGCTGCAGACACTGTTTCCAGTTCAGGATAAGGTTCAGGTTTGGTGAACTTACATTCCTTCTCATCAGAGACAGTGTGGAAGTTCTGCAGAAGGAGCAGAGATTGTGAGTGTGTGTGTGTGTGTGTGTGTGTGTGTGTGTGTGTGTGTGTGTGTGTGTGTGTGTGTGTGTGTGTGTGTGTGTGTGTGTGTGTGCGTGCATATATGTGTGTGTGTATGTGTGCGTGTGCGTGTGTGTGTGTGTGCATGTGTGTGTGTTTGTGTGTGTGTGTGTGTGTGTGTGTGTGCGTGCGTGTGTGTTGTGTGTGTGTGTGTGTGTGTGTGTGTGCGTGTGTGTGTGTGTGTGTGTGTGTGTGTGTGTGTGTGTGTGTGTGTGTGTGTGTGTGTGTGTGTGTGTGTGTGTGTGTGTGTGTGTGTGTGCATGCATGCATGCACGAGTGTGTGTATGGGTGTGTGTGAGTACGTGTGCATATGCATGCATGTGTGTGTGTGTGTGTGCAGTGGTGTATCTTGCATTTGTGTGCATGTCCATATTAGCAGAGTACTGAATGTACTATAGGAAGGTAGTGTACAGTGCAAATATACAAACATTTCCACTTACATCTTTGAACGCAGCCAGTCCTAGTGCTTCTGCTAGAATAGTAGTGTCTCCTATCCTCCACTGTGTGTTACCAGGTTGGTAGTCACCACTCACTCTGATCTGAGTCACTCTGTAGATGGAGGACGCCTCAAGATAATGCCGAGGCCAAGCCATGCAGTACTGAATGGTGAGATCATTGTCCCTTGCAGCGTCCCCCATGCTGCTCAGCCAGTTATCAGCAAAGTTAAAGACCTCCTGTTGACAAGCACCATGCATACAGTACATATCAAGCAGTGATTTTCAAGATAAAAAGCCACGTACCTGCACAGTTAATGCATGCATTGCATATGCAGACTCACAACTGCTACAGTGTGTGCATGTACTTTCTGCATTTGCATGATACAAAAACATGTGGACTCCCATACAGCATGTGGGACTGACAACATGTAGAAATACGTATGTACAGTGAATTCTCGTTAATGTGCCACCACTTTATCCGCCAAACCCTTTTATCCGCCATCAATTTTGTGCCCGAATTGATTAAAAAGGCTGCATATTATTGATTTGGATTATCTGCCAAACTCATTTATCCGCCCAAATATTTCAAACTGAACTGTGTCAGATTAACGAGAATTCACTGCATAGACTCCAACGAATGATACATTGGTCCAATATAGATGTACAGTGGGAGTACATAGTATGTCAATACATATATGTGACTATTACACAACCATGCTACAGGAACTTTTCCATGAAAGAGGCAGTCAATACAAGCACCACTTTAACTTGCAAACAGTTACAGTAGCAGGGTACATACTGTATAGCAACCTAGGCATACTGTGTTCCATACATGTGTACAGTCGGACGACTACAATATACCTGTAACTCTCATGAGTGGAGAAAGCAACCAGCAATTAGCACAGATGCGAAAATATACTGTACAGACTGTCAGGATACTATCAGGAACCCCACAGCATGCAATTAACTAGGGTTGGGTCGAGCAGCTAAACTAACCGCACATTAAAGAAGTCTTCGACTGTTTTCTGAATGGCTCAAGCCTTATCAGTAGTTCATGCATGCGCCGCATTGCGCACACCCACAGTTGTACTGTGACTCACATAAGTTGCTGGGAGGTCTTTTCCTGTGTGTGACAGCCAGTCTTGTTCATATGTTATCAATCCCCATTCCTTCTTAGCAGAAGAGAGAAGGTAGGGCCAGAAATTTGTGTCGTTTGGAAGACCAATATCTCCTTCGATTACAAAGTCGTACTGACCTCCATTCTTGAAAAGGAGAAAACATGATATTCAGTATAGACATTATACAATATACAACAAAAAATATATACCATTCACATTAGCATGAGCATGCAAGTCTTTACTTTACACACATTTTATACATGCATAATATTATACAAAGCATGTAAAAAACTTACACATAATTGGAATTTATACAATTCTATAGGGTAAAGTGGGGTAACGTGGACCAGTATGGTAACTTGGAATAGGGTCAATATCTATGCCTACAGCCGAGCTGTTTAGCCATACTTGCCATTGTTGAGTTGAAAAATATGATACCCTGAATTCTCAATTCATGTAGATAACACCAATGAAGAATGAAGCCCGTTACTTGCATGCTGTTGGCACTACTTTGATTGCCCATTCCAAGTTACCCTGCTTTACCTTACACCGACATGCCAAACTTATAACAGAATTACAGTCAAACCTTGTTAACACGAAACTCAGGGGACTGTGTTGAAATTTCATCTTAACAGTATTTCATGTAAACAGTACTACATGTTATGGTTGTATCTGCACTTGGACTTGGGTGGCATTTCATGTTAAAAGATATTTCATGTTAAGCAGTTTCATGTTAACGAAGTTCGACTGTATGTGTGAGAACACAAGTGTATGCCACAAATAGGTCCATAGCTAACCTGCTTGGCATAGTCTGTGTCTACCGACCAGTACCTGTTGTGTGCCACAATAGGCCAACCTGTTTTGACAGCCACTTCTTCAATGCCATGAGGGAAGATATTGGGCATGGCTGTCCAGTTTTTCACTCCATCATGCTCTCCTTTAAAGTACCACCAAGAGTCCAACTGCAAGTACAAAAATGATGCACCAGCTACTTACTATGTACATGTACATAATACTATGCATAACGATATACAACACTCATAAATGTTTACAGCTATAATATACCAACCTGGACATATCTGAAAGGTATCTCCTGTTCATCTGCATACTGCTTCACTCCAACCAGAGCATCTTCATAGTTGGCAAAGTGCCCAGTGTAATAGTAGTAACAGGCTCCATTGTCAGTCCAGTAGCTGCATGAGGAGGATATAGTTAAAGGTGAAAATAAGCAGTACACATTCCAAGTACTATACTTAGTCTAATCGATATTGTCAAGTACATTATATACACAAATGCATGCAGCCCCCATGTACATGTATACTAGTTGTACAGCTGCATTACTCACACGCACATGTAGGAGTATACGTACAGCTGCTATAGCAGACTGCATAAATAGTATGCCATTGAATTTCCATACAATGTCATATCCAATGATAAAATACTGAATTTCTAGTCGCAGTAAAACCGGTGCAGATGCACAGATAAGCTTCCTATCAAATGTGAATAGCAATCCAAACTCACCCTAAATAATTAATTGAAAAATCGCTGAATCTTGCATCTCTCGAGTTAAAAACGTTTATCACTTTTCCCCACTCCTGGATGGTGTCCACTATGCCATTCCCGACCACAAGAGCTGTTTCAAAATACCCTATATATGGTCCAAGCTGGCAAGAAAGACTGAAGCTGTCATCAAACTTTATGGTACAATTGCATTGAGAAACACTGCATAAATCACCACATGCAATATTGAATTCGACATACATAACATAATAACAGAATACATGGTGCGTGTAACATATATATACCGTTTTAATAGATTGAAGAGGCCCAAATCCGATCACTCTTTCTCCTTTTGATGTCGTCCATGTAGCTTGGTTGGTGTCCATGAAGTTGCTGTTGGGAGAGATCACAACAGTGTCTCTGGTGTTCTTGTCAAACAGGACAAGAGGTGTCCCTCCCTGCAGTCCTCCAGGGATCTTGCTGAGGTGATTTAACACTCCAAATTGAACATCAGAAGCCGCTGTTTGCACCCAGGCATGTGTGTATACAGAAGAAACAAGATTACACAGTACCCAATGGTAAGCACAACTACAAACCTGGGTCCAAGAGAAAGCAACATACAAACCTACATCTGACGTTAAGCAAAACCAAATACATCAGCTGGAGATAGGTGTATGACTGATGATGTAGTGTGAAACAAAACCTCTTTACATGTAGGGGGAATGCAAATCTGGTGCTACTGATCTACAGCTAACATATAGTAATACACGGACATATATGTATGTGCTATTCTTACTCATCTGTACAAATGGTAACAGAGAGCGGATACGATAAAATCTCTGATAGTGTGATTATGAATTACTCTGAAATAAGGACAATCTCTCTACAAACGTCACAGCTTGAGGCCCCTAATATTCTCTCCCTATAGCTCCAGTACGTTTTGAATCTCCCGGAGAGAACAACCTCCTTACAAAGGACAAAGAGGCCATCCCCAGTTATCCTCTGTTAGGAGCTTCCACTGTGCACCATGAGCACGATACGGTACATGTGCACAGACACAGCACATACATGTGGCTACTTTAGGGAAGGGCACCAGGATAAAGCAAATTCAATGATTCAGAATCAAAATTCCACTTTGCTCCACAAGCCATCAATATACCATAAAACTTTTCCACACATGCAATTATAATATTATACTATTGCGCATAATAGTATGATGGCGTATGCTTATATAAATTACATACTTTTGAGTGCTTATGCTTATAAATTACCACCTACTTGACTCTGGCACATGGAGAGAACTAACAATCGTGAAGCCAACTCACTGACGCCATTGTAGGTCATCCAACCTCGAGAATCTTGCGAGTCAGTTGGGATGAATGAAGGAAAGCTAGCTTGCAGGCCATCTGGTGAGCCATTCGTATTGTTGAGACCAGAATTCATCGATAAAGTAAACAAAATCCTTTGGTTGGGACTTCCATACGCATACCAATGCGGATAGGGATGCGCGGGAAACTGGTAATGGATCTCGATAGCAGTGTAAACCTCTACGGCATTGTCCGCTGTTACCCATGTCCAGGCGTATGTACGCATCGGCGCTTCATATATGTTGGAGACCTCGTAAAACGAACCCGGTTTGAGTGTGAGAGAGCCGTCCTCGCTGGAGTACACTTTGTCGTTACTCCGCACCATCAGTGGACCGGACTTCAACCAGCACTCTGACTGGATCCAGTTTATCCTGAAACCGATGGAAAAGGACCCATCAGGGTAGACTTGCACTTCAAACTCCCTTTGAGGCGACGCTGCAGCCTCCAAGCGAGCAAAATTCCCGATCACCAGTATCAATTGCAATAACAAAATTTTATTAATGGTGACCATGTTGACGTTCATCACGTGATATATATCACGTGACTATGTCGTCCCTGCACTAGGGACTTCAGCACCCGTTCTTTTCAGCTCAAAGGTGACAACCTGAGTGGCGAGATTAGGATATACGTTGACTGACTATACAACTATTAGGAAACTCAGTACGAAAAATATATCTATCGCAATAAGCATATGTACATACACACACGTATGCACAAATGTACAGGCAGCGGAGCCTTGTTAAGATGAAGTTTAGGCGACCCACAAAATTAGGTCTCCTTATCAGAAGCTCTTCTATCAGGATATGACACTACATATACAGTACTACATCAAACCAAGTATGCCCCCCAAAAGTAGCTGATGTTAAGCAGAATTTTGTCATACACTTACATACACTTACACATGTACACATGTGCATACAAACACATGCAGGCACACTTACAGACATGCATTCAGGCACACATGTACCTTGTACATATACACGTATGCACACACACGCATGCACGCACACACACATACACACACACACACACACACGCACACACGCACACACACATACACACACACACACACACACACACACACATACACACACACCTGCTCAGCATTCATTTTTGTAACAGTCTTCATTTCCTCACTCAAATTTCGCGATGTCTTCAAATCCTACACGTATATATGTAGTTAAGGACAAACTACATATTATCAATGCAATGAAAGGCAAAACATAGTACAAACACATCACTTTACCTTCAAGAAGCTCTTGCTGATAGTGAACAATCTCTTGTAGCATGCTTTGAAGGAGGGATGACCTTTCTCCACTCCACTGCACACCAGGGCACTGATCACAGCTTTCTCCAGTTTCTAGAGGTGAGTGGAATGAACTCGTGAGTCACAAAATCCCCCACACATACCTTACAATACATTGATAGCCACAGACTATGAGCTGGGTGAATTCACAACTTTTAACATTTAAAAATACCAATAGCAACAGGTATCAGGTATCATTATTTAGACTGGGGAGCCTTTAGCCATAGACTATTTCTACAGGCATCCAGTGAACCTAGGTATGTGCTAATCTTTGCTATGCACATTGAGATTTAATGCAGTAAACAGTACGCAGACAGTATCATGCAGCTGATCTCCAGCCAACACGTGCAAAGTTACATAAATTTTGCACAGTTGGAATAAGTCTTCTCAATAACGGAAAATGATTTATTAGTGCAGATACTACAAAAACCAATGTATGTACAGTGTAACCTTGAAGACCACTCAAGAGCCACACATCAATGGTCTCTGTAGAGAGGAGGTTGTATGAAAGAGGTGCTTTAGTAGTAGTGAGATGGCCAGCCTACAGTGGTCTCTGTAGACAGGTGTTCCTTGTGTACAAGTGGACTACAAGACAGGCTTCACTGTAATGAAAATGGATGGGAAACTGCACCTTAGTGTGTCTGGCAGATCGCTTCAGGGCTGCCTTCTCCTTCGACTTCTTTTCCTTTGAAATACTTTTCTTTTCAGAAGTGGCACTTTTGATAAGATGTTCTGTAGCTGGCCCAGGGCTAGAATTTGGTTTCTGAATACATTTCCCTTTCTTTGGTACCAGCTTAGATGTACTGTTAGACAAGGCTGACACTAAGCTTTTGTCACGATTCTCTTCTTCCAAAGGTGCAGATAAACTTCTCTTTCTTGGATTTCTGACATGCAGCTCACTTTTCTGCACAATATTACTAGACTCAGCAATGTCTTTGAATGGCTGTCTTTCCTCCTTAGTGGCTTGTGTTGGAGGAGTGGATATTTCTTTGACACTGTTCTGCAAAGAATTTGGATTATTGGGTGTGGTTTTCCTGTGTGTAGTTTTCTGAATTCTAAGGTTGTTCCTTTTCTTAGCCACTTCTTTGGCCTTGGGAGTTGTCACAGCTGCACACACACCTCCAGTGTCATCATAGATGTAACGCTGGCGAATTCTGACAAGTCTCGCATTCCATGATGCTTCAGAATCTAAACAGTAACTACAACAGCAGCAAGTAGCACTATATCAGATGAGGTTTCGTCTCCTGTGTGTGTGTGTGTGTGTGTGTGTGTGTGTGTTTGTGTGTGTGGGGGGCAGCATTTCTACCCCACTATAATGTAACCATATTGTACAAAATTAATCACAAATAAGCCTGATATACTGTAGCACCAAGCACATACACACCACAGTTGCCAAATAGCAGCTCCTCCCCCCCCCTCCCTCCATACCACCAGCTCTAACCTAGGATAATCAAGCACTTAGTATCAACTGCAGCAACCAATGCACATAAAGAAAGGCTTATACTTTCATAATGAATGACTGGTACCACTATTCACATCTACAGTGGGCCTACATACGTATGTATGCATTCAGTTGCCAACACTTACTGTACACCATGATAAGATCCAGAGCTGGCCTCCCAGTGGCTCATTCTTGCTAGAACACCTTCACCTAGTGAAATGAGTAATAGGTGCTGTGTAGATATTTTACAAATGGTGTGTGTGTGTGTGTGTGTGTGTGTGTGTGTGTGTGTGTGTGTGTGTGTGTGTGTGTGTGTGTGTGTGTGTGTGTGTGTGTGTGTGTGTGTGTGTGTGTGTGTGTGTGTGTGTGTGTGTGTGTGTGTGTGTGTGCCTGCATGCTTTAAACACCAGTAGATAGGCACAGTCTTCTTGTAAAAACCTAGGCTACATGTCATCCGAAGTGTACATGGACAAAGTGTTGTGGGATTACATGTATATGTGCAGTACCTCCTACTGGTAAAGACCAATGCCTCACATGATCCATATTAGAAAACTGCAGAAAAGACAAGAAGTACTGTATACTATACCAAACGTATGCACATATGTACATACATGTACCGCAGAGCAGGAAATTTTTGTGAGGTAATATTTTCGCTATATTTGCAAATTGTATGGATTCGCAAAACTTTAACTGCAAAAATTTCGCCAAATATGCACTAAATTTGGGGAAGCAGCTACAACATGATTTTCTAAGGAATGGAGCGTTGAACTCAGCGAAAGCACGATTCGAACATGAAACGGTCCAGAAATAGACGCAAATGACTTGGAAATGTAAAAAATGCAAATAAAAATCTTCACATCGTGGAAATAAAACTCATCAAATTGCATTTTACTGCAATTTGTGGAAATTTCCTGCTCTACGGTATGTACACACACATGCATGTACATATTTCTCCACTGCAGACCAGCAAACATGCACTGTAGCTTTTCCATACTTGGATAGAGATGTGCGTACACATATGCAGGGATTTTTCTAGAAAAAAAAATGCCAGGGGGGCATATTGAAGCTTTTTACACTTTAGGTGGGTGGGTGGGGGCTAGCCATGTACCCATCTGCTCACACACAGGGGGGGGGGGGGGGGGCAGAGGGCCCCCCTGCCCCCCTCTAAAAAAACCCTGATATGCAGCGTACAGGTTGACTTCTACACGCACACACAGAACATACGTATGTACATACGTATAACAAACAAATATGAATGAACAAATGAACTGAGACTCCTGTGCCCGTTTTCCTATGCGTATATTTATTTCAACATAATATGTACATATGTATGTATGTAATTATATGTGTGTGTATATATAAACACATGTACGTACATGTGAGAATATTTGTACACACACACACACACACACACACACACACACACACACACACACACACACACACACACACACACACACACACACACACACACACACACACACACACACACACACACACACTGTATACGTACTGTACTTAACCCACAAGCATGTATCCACTCACAGCTGGTACACTGGACAATCCATCAGTTGCTACTGCTGTACCATCAGGATTGAATAGGTCCAGTATTTGGCTGGCTTTTAAGTCTTCAAAGTCTTCCTGCGTCTTGCAGACAACTCTCTCCTTGAACACATCTGGAGTGAGCCTCCTCTTTAGTTTGTGGCTAATCACGTGCAGGCATTCAAGCACATACTCACACAAGTACACATGTAAGTATGTACATTTCTAACACATGTAGATATACTTACGTGCGTACGTACCTCAATTCAGTGATTTTGAATCTAACTGAATACATATGCAGGGTTTCTTTCAGGAAATGCGTCAAGGGGGGGGCAAAATATAGCCATGAAGAATATGTGGGGGGCAAGTCTAAAGCATTATAGATTATAGCATATGCAGTCATGCTGTGATATAGAGCATCCATGTATATAATCTATGATGGACAGTCATGTATAGCATCTTTTGTATCTATGTAGCAGTTCTTTTCTTTCCGGATAATGATCATGGGGCCAATAACAAATGTTCAACTAAGAAATGGAAGGAGGCAGATGTGTACATACATGACATCTTAAATGTCTATAGAGACATGCAGTTCAGTGATGTAAGGAGGTGCAGATGTGCATGTATGTGGTATAGTAGAGGTATATATCTAGGGGGGGGGGGGAGGTCTGGGGGTATTCTCCCCAGGGGAAATTTGAGTTTTTAGGTTATACAAGGTGGTATCTGAGGCCATTTTGGACCATTCAAGGTTGATTTTGACACACAAGTAGAGCTTGATAAGTGGAGGTACGTACATGGTCACTGCCATATAAGGCACAAATTTTAAGATGACAGGAAATTAGTCTATCTCATGCTACTGTGTAGGGGAAACAAACAGCGACAAAATTTCCTGTAATGGATGGATTATAAGGCAATTATTACACAATTGCAAGCCAAGCAGAGAGAATTCCAATAGTGTCAAGATCAGAAACTATAGACAAGGTGTTTAGATATGGATATCAGTGTAATGATCCTACTTAAACATAAATATTAACATTACAACTTATAAAATATTACCATCCCAAATTTTCAAGGGGGGGCAAGAAATTTCCAAGGGGGGGGCGAATGCCCCCCCCTGAAAGAAACCCTGCATATGCGAATATGTATTCATACATTGTACATACACATACTATACATTGTATAGTATGTATGTATTATCTAATGACACACATGCGTATAATATGTACAGTACATTGAGTTGTACTGTGTAGTACACAGTGTAGTGACACATACAATGTACATTGAGGTGGTCTGTGTAGTGTGATCGTACCTTGCAAACTCTGAATTTCTGAGAGCTACGACCTCAAAAAACTGAGATGGTTTGTAAACGTGACCTAAAACAATGTCATATGGATACAAGGATGATGTACGTATCCACATACTGTGTGTGCCCGTGTGTGTGCCCGTGTGTATGCCCGTGTGTGTGTGTGTGTGTGTGTGTGTGTGTGTGTGTGTGTGTGTGCCCATGTGTGTGTGTGTGTGTGTGTGTGTGTGGGTGGGTGGGTGGGTGTGTGCCCATGTGTGTGTGTGTGTGTGCCCGTGTGTGTGTGTGCCCGTGTGTGTGCGTGTGCCCGTGTGTGTGTGCGTGTGCCCGTGTGTGTGCGTGTGCCCGTGTGTGTGTGCGTGTGCCCGTGTGTGTGTGCGTGTGCCCGTGTGTGTGTGTGTGTGCCCGTGTGTGTGTGTGCCCGTGTGTGTGTGTGCCCGTGTGTGTGTGTGCCCGTGTGTGTGTGTATGTGCCTGTGTATGTGTGTGTGCCCATGTGTGTGTGGCCGTATATGTGTGTCCGTGTGTGTGTGTGTCCGTGTGTGTGTGCCCATGTGCTTGTGTGTGTACCCGTGTGTGTCCATGTGTGCCCCCCCCCCCCCCGGGTGTACGTATATAGCATTCCAGCTGCAGTATCAAGAAAATAAAAATGCTGCACTAACTGGACATGTGGGGCGTCATAGTCTTGACAAAGGGAGAAAATATTCCACTGCTGTCACTGCAGAAGTCTGCTGTCTCCCGTGGTGACGATGATGTCAGCGAGATTACTGGAAGTGAATTCACCAGACTCAGAGTCTCCATTTCAACATCTGAAGGGAAGAAATGACAAAAATGTCTGAGGCATACACACACACTCAACAGGCACGTAGTGCATGAGCATGCGATGGCTAAGTACAAGAGTATCACATTTCAACAGACAGCCTTCAACATACAAACCACTTACAGGCTATCTGATCATGTGCATGAATCAAGCATAGTCCAACAGAGCAAACAAACACTACATACTGTACAGTTGAACCATAGTTGGAGTATCTATGGTTGAATTCTGTTAACACAAAATTGCTTATGATGGTAGGTAGAAATGTGTACTTGAAAAAGCCCAAGTATTTTTTTTTGACTAGCTGTGGACAAATTGTGACATGTGTTATCTGTCCAAAGATAAAACATCTCTACAACAAAATCACTTGACATGAAATTTCGGATAACATGAAAGCAGCAAAGGCCCCTTCAATGCCCCTAGTATTTCTATTTGTTCCAATAACATGAGATTCTGACAAGACGAGCATCTTTCATTGGTCCCTTGAGTTTTGTGCTAAGAGAATTCCACTGTGCATACAGTAAGTGCATTTAGACGTCTGTAATCTGACACCACAATTAATCTGACATTCTCTCTAATCCAACTATCTAACGAGGCACAGTCACCATATTCAAGTATGCTAAGAGTACCTCTGTAATCCGACAACCTCAAATCTGCTTTTTTTTCAAGCTGTATTGAGTGTCAGATTAGAGCTTTTGCTGTAGTACACATTTACGTACTACATTCACCTTTTAGATCTCTGCACTCCACTCTTGGTACACTAGTAGTAGAAGCTAGGTCCTGCAGACTGGGGCAGGTGACCTCCTCCGGTTTCCTTAGCAGCCAGAGCTCAAGAGAAGGCAACTTGCCTGTTCTAGCCAACTCAGACTCGGGGCAGGTGGCATAGAACAGCATGCTTGTGCGGTGGTCGTAGTCATCTGGCACTTTTACTACAGCAGGGAAGAGACACTTCGATTAAAGGACACATAAAAATACCATATGTGTACAAAGTTTCGCGGGATGGCCGATTTTCACAATTTTCACAGTCTATATTTTCCCTTTAATCCTGCCTTCTTTAGTCTTAAATTGATAGAAACTCCATATGTTTCTAGATGGAAGCCACTAAACAAACAAAAAAAGGTGCTGACATGCTTCTTGACGATTCTGCTCTGTTGACGGCCATTTTGGTCATTGCACAAGCACTTTACCCAAATTTTCGCGGGCTTAAATTTTTGTGCATGGCTTCCCATACGCAAAAGTTTGTATGTGTATCGTATATAAACCAGATCTTCCCCCAGGATGAAAAATGGTAATTATGCAAATTAACTCTACAGGCTGGCCTATGTGGAATTTTGCACAAGACCATCATCTCCATCACTAATGAAATAACAAAGAGAGGGAAGTAGTGTGATGCTGTATTGTGCTACTGTACATGTACACAGTCAGACCTCACTTGTCAGCACACGTCTGCTCTGGATAAAAAAATTACGGATAACGTCTGGGAACTGGATAAACGAGGGAGCAGTAGCATAGCGTACAGTAGGAGTATTGTAGATTCATTCCAATAAAAACTACTGCGGAAGGTGAGAGAACTGGGTATCTGATGTGCAGATATGTAAGTGAGGTCTCAATGTACAGAAAAACACAGAGGACCCTGTCAACCACCAATCTACTTGGTGGGGGAGACTGAGTGTCAAAACTGAACACAAATGTACACTACAGCATATCTTTAGTAGCAAACAATTACACTCAAACGCCTCTACTACGGACACCTCTATAATGGACTTATGTACATGTCTTATAGACTCCAAAATTATATTGTATAATACCCAAGTTTGTGTGTTGTTTTAGTATTCTCACAAGAGCAACTGCTTGAGAACATTGGTCAGCTCTGTCACAGATGTCTATGTATATAAAATAAGCCTACAAGTGATTTTAAAAGTGACCTATTGCAGGGATTCCAGCTGGTGGCACAATACACCAGGAATTTCGCAGAATCCCAGTTTCATTCCACATGGTCAGCACTAAGTACAAAGCTACTGATAAGCATCCAGATCGTGGGTGGTTGTACCAATCAGCATACAGACCAAGGAGGTTCGAAATCCAACAAACCAATCACACATACCTGGACCATCTGACAAATTCCTAACGAATTCTACCCAGCTAGAATGCTCCCTTTTACTCTTCACATTGGCAGCAGATGCTGTTTGGAAGGAGAGGAGGAGACCACACGATCCCTTCCAGGAGTTAACCTTTGTTATCAGTTCGAATGAGTCAGGATGACAAGACGCCCTCTCCACATATCTGATGAGTTGATTATGGTCAATAGTTCTGAATGGGCCATTTGTAAACAGTATACACAACTACACATCACAAGGCTGACTGGAGTGTTTATAGATGCAGTGCTAACACTTACACAAGATACAAATTGACCTTTTACCCTCTACATAAGTTTATATAATATTATGTATGTTTGTAGTTATGTATATTTGTACATGCATATGCATGCATATATCCATGAACAATATGTAAATGTACATATTCATATATGCATACGTACGTACGTACATACATATGTATTTACTGTACATACCCACAACACATACGTACAAAGGCACACACACATACTACACTACTGGTACATACCCCACACAAGGTATACATGCTACACACACACACACACACACACACACACACACACGCGTGCGCACACACACACACACACACACGCGCGCGCACACACACATACACACACACACACAGGATACAGATTGAGCTTTTGTCCAGTGATCCACAATAAGGGCACATTTACCCGACGAACAATCTGCACCACTTCCAAGTGACAAACTGTCTGGCCATCATTTTGTAGCTTGTCAAACTCTACCGCAACACTGGGAGGTATCTCACAACCATCAGCAGAGAGATTCACACCACTGAATATCACACACTCCGAGGACTGCTTGTGATCAAGCTGGAGAGTAACAGAAGCAATTCCAAAAGTGACAATGAACGAAGGTAAGTACATGTACAGTTGAACCTCTCTAATCCAATGATCAATGAGGCTTGACAATGTCAGATTAGAAGGCAAATTGTTGGAACATGGAGTACCCTTAGCACACTTTGAGATGTGATTGCACCTCACAAGATGGTCAGATTATAGAGGTGCTAGATTACAGAGGTTCCAAGGCACTCTACATACATAAGCATGTACTTACAGGCTGGAATACAAACCTTCTGCTCTGGAAAATGTATAGATCCCGACCATATAGTGGAAGAGTACGTACTACTGGGCATTGATGGACTAGCATACAATCGAGCAAAGACCTCGTCCTTCCACTCCTGCATTGCTAGGCTGCAAAATGAATCAAAGAAAGGCAAGTAAGAAGGTGTAAGAACAGAGTGCACATGCAAATCTGCGTATGTATGTATGTATGTATGTATGTATGTATGTACGTGTGTGTATGCATGTACGTATGTATGTACATGATTAATACATGTATCTGTAAACAGGTAACTGTACATACGTACATACATACATAACATACCGATACATACCAAGGGCGTAGCCAGGATTTTTTTTCTACTGAGGCAAAACCTTGAACCTATAGCAGGTTAATATAGTAACATAAAATTTGTTTGTAAAATCCATGATCACAACGCGCATCATTCAAGCATAGATGTTTTCTAGTATCTATGATTCAAGCAACGTATGGCTAGTCAGCTGACGTGAACTCTATTTTTAGATCAAATATGGCGGAATCGAGCGGCGCTGATCGAAAGCTCAAACCAATTGGACTACTCTAGAGTTTTCTTTCAGCTAATACATCGGATCATCTCAAGGATATTTGTGTGTTCTTGAGTTCAGTATGTAAAAAGCTTTGTGCTCTGAGTCACATTTTGTCAGTTTTCACCCTTCTCCAAATATCCTCTAGAATTTTTTGTCATGGTTGGAATTTCAGCCGAGGCAAATGACTCGGTTGCCTCATAGCTGGCTACGCCCTTGCATACATATGTACAAAATACACCACAACATGAGATACGCACTTACTGTATGCAGTGCTCAACATACGTATGTATGTACATACGTATATACATACGTACATAATGTCTGACTCCATGCATGCATGCTTAGTTAGTGCGCACGATGTATAACAGTACCTTACGGTGGAATCCTGGCAGAATATCTTCACATTCCCACTAAACCACTCCACCAGTCTCAGTAAACAACCATACACATCGAGGACTTCTCTGAGTATGTCACAAACAAAAAAAACAATTATAACCATGAATATACGTATGTCTATGTACATGTACATACATGTGCAGTATGCACAAAAACATACATGTATGCACACACACACACACACACACACACACACACACACACACACACTCACACACACACACACACACACACACACACACACACACATGCACACACACACACACGCACACATACACACACACACACACACACACACACACACACACACACACACACACACACACACACACGCACACATACACACACACACACACACACACACACACACACACACACGCACACACATGCACACACACACACACAAATGCACACACACACACACACACACACACACACACACACACACACACACACACACACACACACACACACACACACACACACACACGTACACACACACACATACATGCATGAATGCATTAACACATACATGCCCACCACCACAATATTGCAGGGTATTATACACTGATGTATGACTTGGTACGTACGTATGATCCCTACTGCAAGTACACACATACGTACATACATACAATAATCGCATATGTACATCAGTACATACATACACACAGACACACCTAATTCTCACTGAACCACTTTTTGGCACTATCCACAGCAGATACACTGAAGTTGACACTGTACAGAGGAATATACACACAGGGAAACCTGCAATTCAGGACACTTGAAAATCTGGACATCTGCACAAACTGGACATTAGGTTATGGTCCCAAATTCTCACCAACACACAAGAATGACATATTGGGCGAACTCTGGAAAATCAGGACATCCCTAGGTGTCCGCATTATACAGGTTACACTGTCCATTCAACAAGATACCACCCTCCACCCTCCCCCAAGTAGTACAAGTAAAATTGAGCACACTGCCTGGCAGTAATGCCTTGTCCTGCAGGGAATGATATCTGCGTACATACGTAGCACATGCTCATAATCCCTTAGCATACTGATGTAACTACAGCAGAACTCTCCTAGTAAGTACGCACCTTTGAATAGGACATGAAACCTGCACTTCTTAGCACAGGCACTTACTATCTGGAGTGGCCTAACTACATGAGGTATATGTACATATTGGAGACAAAATTGTATACATATACACTGCAAATATATGTGTATACACAAAACGAGGTACTTAAGTACAAAACAAGTTCTACTGTACATACGTACATACGTACGTACCTACACCTTCCATGATTGAGGTGTCAAGGAGGTCATGGATCATAGGAGCAACGTCTGTGTGTGTACCTCCCGCACCAGGAGTTGGATGGTGGCGTACCACTCTCATCTGTTTTTCCCATTCGTTCAGAGCAGTGTTCAGTGCATTGTCACATGAGAAGCTCAAATCGGAATCTGAAAGCTGTGAAAACACAATTAATAATGAAGTGAAGATTTCTCACAAAATTTCAAACGCATACAAGTGATTGCAGACTTCAAGATTGCATAAGATTTCAGAATTTCACTTGAAATTTCACCCGAAGTGTACGAGATTGCACCAGTGTTGCGGACCCCTTGTGCTTTTTCATGATTTGAATAATAATGTTTAACACAGCACACTATGCTATGGTTACGTTTATGGTAACATAGTCTATATGGTACAACCAATTGTAACTGCAACAATGGCTCCACTTCACCAGAGGTCAAACATAGCGTTTGTCTGCTTACACTGTAGTCTAGATTGCCTCCGGTGACGATTCTCTTCCACCGACAGACATTGGTGGAAGACTTTTTCTTCACAGCACTGCTGTCAACGATGGAGAATACATCTTTTGGATCAAATGCCTGTCCCGCGTGACTTTTCAGCAGAGAGGCTACAAAAAGGAGCTCGTCTTGTTCTAAAGAAGATACATAAGCAAACAATAAATGAAGCTTGCTATAAGTATGTCTAGGGTGGGTAAATTCCTATAGTAACCACCTTGAACGGTGCTTGGAAGGAGGAAGATCACAGCCTTGTTGGTCCACATGTCGATTTCTTCTTTTTCCCCGCCAAATAGTGATCACGTGACCTGACGTCATAGGACCAACCCTTATAATAACATTGGAGGTTTATCTCTCCGTGCGGATCCCAAGAACAACTTCACATTATTTCCAGCTATGCTCACGGTGTAGTGATTACTTTTAGCAAGGAGGCTAGACAAGTGACTGGACAAGTATGGCAGAAGCAACACAAACAAACGCTAGTGGTAAGCGTGTCTGTGTCTTCGATTGCATGAAATATTTTTTTCTCTTTATTCGTCCCGAAGCTGGAGAGGATGGAGTTTCTTGTTAGACTTAATTCTGGAATGAAATGTGTAACGTACTTCATTGTACCTTCCCTGCAGATCCACCTGCATATACCGAAGTGGTGAAGGAAAATGGATCGAAAAGTGAGTACTTCAAAATTCCTGCAGGTCTTTCATTTGTATCAGTTGTTTACTCATTTTCCTTCTTCGCTAACTCTCAGAAGTGGTGTACATCCCTAGTCCTCGACTGCAGCATTGTATTCGAGTTTCTGTGTAGCATCATTTGTACGATATGTGATGAAAGCGAATCTCTAATGTGGACGATTTTTGTGGGTCAACGTATTTTTGGTCATTTAATTGACGAAATTTGTATTCAAAGTTGATATTTTACCGCATCTTTTCAAACAATAATATTTGTCTTGGTACTTCAAGCCATGATTTTTCCTTGTTGTTGGCCATAGTCATTCTCTCATTCATCTTCTCATTGGTCTAGTGACAGCCGCTTTGTTAGTGATCTTTACCATTAATCTAACCCTTCGTGATTAGTCTAAGATTCTTTCAGCTTTACATTTTCTGAAACATTTAAATTGTGTTCAGGTGCCTCTCGCTCTTATCATTAGTGAAATGATTTTTTGGGGGCGATTTAACCACCCCGGCAGTAGACTGTATGCTCTGGAATGCTATTAGCAAAGACCATTCTGTGCTTGTGTACGTGGTATGGCAGCTTCTGCATTGTTGGTCTGAAATCATGTACTGCCTGTATTGGGTGGATGATGTCCAACACTGTCCTACGGAGAAAACACCACAGTATACTAAAACAGTACAAATGTGACAGTTTGCTAAGATAGTGGGGCTGCAGTCACCATCAGATGGTGCAGTATGCATATACATCTCTGGACAGCATAGGCATGAGAGTTGTGCAACGCAGGCAGTTGTGTACACACTGGACTTGAAACTGCAATGTACTAGTCTGCTATTTGTGTGTAGTAGTCTGCGATGTCCCCTTGTCAGTGCATAGATACTCCAATTTTTCTTACATCATAATATTATCCAGTGCGTGTGCCCTCGTTTATCTGACCATATCTTTCCTCACAAAAGATGTCGGATAAACCAGGTGGTGGATAAATGAGGGTAGATTGTGTGCAGCTTAGTGATGCATGGGGATTCATAGCAGAGGGTCAGATATGAATGAGAATTTAAGATAATTTAAAAGCAGTGTCAGATGAATGAGGTGGGCTTGCATCATATTCACACCCCTCCCAAATCTTTGGATCTGGGTACCTAGGACTACACTGTACTGGATTATGATGTTTGTACTAGTCTTGCTAGCCAGACACAGTTGCATGTTGCCTAATTTTATATCTGCCATTTTTTGCTCAGCAAACTGGCATCTATGGGCACACCAAAAAACAACTAGGTCTAGCTGGTTGGCAAAAGTAGTCCACTCTAGATTGGGATTATTGCTATGTTATGCACCACTGGCCATTCTCATGATGCACAGTTCTCTTCAAGCGGTTCCACGAGGTTTTCATGCCTACGTATGCTGCCCAAAGATGTACAGTGGAAACTCATAAAGAAATCTTTTACAGTGAATGTCTGAATACAGCGAATATTAAATTCATGTGTTCCAGTAAATGTTCTACTAAGATAGTGTGTGTGTGTGTGTGTGTGTGTGTGTGTGTGTGTGTGTATCATGCTAACTGGTTATAGTGATTTTTCAAAAAAATTTCAGTGTCCCCGGGATTTGTTATTATGATGTCCACTGTATGCAGTACCAGCTGTGACGACTGCAGACCAAGTTGACTGCCTTGGGATGCAGTCTTGGTTGTTCTGTCTTAGCATATTGTGATGCTACCTCCATAGGACTGTGTTGTCCATGTGCAGTGTACGTCGTGTGCCAAATGAATGTCAATGTTGGATGAGTATGTCATTGTGGGCTTGCGTTAGTGTCTTCTGGGAGCAGTCATAACATGGCATTAGCAGATATTCAATCCTTCAAGTTAACTTATTCACTGAAAATGAGTGTCTGTGACATTTTTCACTGTGAATGGTGATTTTCAGTAACCAGAATATCATTAATCGGAGGTGAGCATCACTGACCCTCAAGGAATTGACTCCTCCCCCCTCCCCTACCCCCACCTCCTCTCTGGGCTTACAACTTCACCAAATGTCTCCAAAGGCTAAACTCCATACCAGATCCCCCCCCCCCCTTGCTTAACACCACTGAACCCCCATGCAGGGCTTGACCTGCTGGTCACCATACATGTGCATGCACTTCCATACCCACTTGTAGTAGACCCATGCTTGCATACACACGTACCAGTAATACAGAGTGGATGATAGTCAGACTGTTTGGGGGCAGTGCTGGTGGTAATGGGTCTCTTGTAGATAATGAAATATTTTGCATTGTCAGACATGTTCGCGTTGACAGCTGTCTCTTGTCTCAGCAGTGGCGACAGTGAAATGTGTTTGAACATGTCCATATCTGAGTAGCAGCTAAATTAGAAACAAGATGCCCTTGATCTTCAATTTGGTCTAGTATGGTATGAGTGTATGTCATGTGTACCAAGTACCGTATATTATACTGTACTTGGTACACATGACAATAATACAGTAATATTACAGTAGAATCTGTATAATACGAATACCTTGCAGGCCTGGAGGAAGCTATATGAGAGTGGTGGGGATCTCAACCCAGCCTATGGTTGTGATGTCTTCCCATCTGGTGGTACTCTGTGAAGATTATGATTGTATTTTTGTGGTTTGATATGAAAAGAGATAGAGCCATTGTCTCACCTGCCCTAATAGTTCCTCCAGCCCTGCCTTGGGAAAAGTGTCCTGATTTTCCCGGTCATTTATGTGTGTGTCTGGGGATTTGGGACCTTAACCTAATGTCCAGTTTATACAGGTGTCCAGATTTTCAAGTCTCCTGAGTAGCAGGTTTCAATGTAATGTCTTCCATTTCATTTTTCCCGACTACTTTGGCTGGGATTGCGTTAGAGAGTATCTGACCACTAGTTTACATATATTTACCAACACTTTGAGAATGTGTACTTTTGTATGCATACACATGTGTTATTATTTTGGTAGATGGAGCCTTTAAATGCTGTACATTACGTACATCCATAGAGGAGTAGGGGGGAGTCGTGAATTAAACTACCACATATGCCTCATCTTGAGCAAAATTCACGAAAGCTTCAAAGTGTACAACACATCCCACAAACCAGTATACAGTGAAACCACTCTATAATTTGAGCCTGTGTAAATCAGCCACACTATCAATAAATGGCCATTCTGTTTAGTCCCAAAAGTCACCCATGTATTGGAATGGACCTGTCTATTCCAACCACCTCTTCCAATCCGGCCATATTTCTTGGTTCCAAGGTGGCTGGATTTGAGAGGTCTCACGGTATACCCATACCATACATGTGCCTTGATGGATGTGCAATGCGATCAAATCAAGGCGAATCCTTGTTGCCACCCATGTACTGTACGTATATATTTGATCATTTATGAACTTCAACATATGTACAGTATTAGATTGTACATATTATGCTTTATTTGGAGATTAATGGGTAAAAGATATGCTGTTGTTTCTTTTAGCTATCTTTAAATTTGAGCTGAGAAGGTTGCGGTTATAGTTTATTATTGAGTTTTGATCATTCTCGCTTTACACAGAACAGGATGACTACCCTCCCTCGTACGACGACTGCTGTACGAGAGGGGTGAAGAAATACATTGGATTCAGTCTGTTTCGCTTCATACTTCATCGCCTTGGGCGGCTGCAGACAGCAGAAGATCCAGAGTTGGACATTGAACACCATCTCCCGTCCTCACAGCAGCACTACAGGAGGGCCAGTATGGTGCGGATCGACAATAAGAGAATTCGTTGCTATAGATGCTGTATTTTAAGTGAGTGGAGGTTGATTCCTACCTTGATGTGAATTATGGTAAAATTGTTTGTCGTTTGCATCTGAAGACATGGCTGTCCTATTTGTGATCACACATGCATGCATACACACACACACACACACACACACACACCATATGCCGCGCGCGCACACACACACACACACACACACACACACACACACACACACACACACACACACACACACACACACAAAACACACACACACACACACACACACACACACACACATACGCACACACGCACACACGCACACATGCAGACATACACACCACATACACACACACACCACATGCGCGAACACATACACACACACACACACACACACACACACACACACACACACACGCACACATACACACATGCACACACACACACACACATACACCACATGCACACACACACACACACACACACACACACACACACACACACACACACACACACACACACACACACACACACACACACACACACACACACACACACACACACACACACACACACACACCACATGCACGCACACACATACACACACCACATGCACACACACACACACACACACACATACACACACACACACACACACACACACACACACACACACACACTCACACACACACACACACACACACACCACTGAAAAATTAATTGACAGTCTCATTTGTTTTCACTTATATAGCATAGATAATAGAAAAGAAGATCACTAAGACTCATTCCCCGTGTACGTAGTCACACTTCGCTATTTGGCTGCATACTTTAGTGTAGTGGATACCTTCATTCCAATTCCCTTACCAGGATGCATGTAGAAATTGTAATTCAATGGAGACATATGTATTTATACATTGTTACACATCATACCGCAATGGCCCCTTAGAGTTATGCACCACTTATAGGAATATTATGGATTGAGAAACATGCTGCCCCACACTCCAGCGTATACTATGACAGTGGAAATGTTTTCATTGTCAGTGTCACCATTGATACTGGACCCTACCTCAATCCTATGCACCACTGCTGTGGGTCGTGATAGTCTTTCCAAAGGATATACACAGGAATGATTTTCCTGATCTCAAGAGTATGTATTTAACAGTTGCTGGGCCCTACGGTACACTTGTGTATTGGGTCTACCGTACACTTGTGTATTGGGCCTACCGTACACTTGTGTATTGGACCTACCGTACACTTGTGTATTGGACCTACTGTACACTTGTGTATTGGCCCTACTGTACACTTGTGTATTGGGCCTACTGTACACTTGTGTATTGGGCCTACTGTACACTTGTGTATTGGCCCTACTGTATACTTGTGTATTGGCCCTACTGTACACTTGTGTATTGGCCCTACTGTACACTTGTGTATTGGCCCTACTGTACACTTGTGTATTGGCCCTACTGTACACTTGTGTATTGGGCCTACTGTACACTTGTGTATTGGCCCTACTGTATACTTGTGTATTGGCCCTACTGTATACTTGTGTATTGGCCCTACTGTACACTTGTGTATTGGGCCTACTGTACACTTGTGTATTGGGCCTACTGTACACTTGTGTATTGGGCCTACTGTACACTTGTGTATTGGGCCCTACTGTACACTTGTGTATTGGGCCTACTGCTCACTTGTGTATTGGGCCTACTGCTCACTTGTGTATTGGGCCTACTGTACACTTATGTATTGGGCCTACTGTACACTTGTGTATTGGGCCTACTGTACACTTGTGTATTGGCCCTACCGTACACTTGTGTATTGGGCCTACTGCTCACTTGTGTATTGGGCCTACTGTACACTTATGTATTGGGCCTACTGTACACTTGTGTATTGCATTGTCATTTATTGTTATTGTGTACCATATGTTTTATGTAGAGGATGAAAATTGATATCTTTATATGTTGTTGTGTTTTGTTTTGATCTGCAGTTCTGATCTTCCTGTGGTTGTTTCTAATGTATGGTGTAGCCATTGCAATGGTACTCACTGGTGAGTGTGTGTGTGTGTGTGTGTGTGTGTGTGTGTGTGTGTGTGTGTGTGTGTGTGTGTATGTGTGTGTGTGCGTGTGCGTGTGTGTGCGTGCGTACATGTGTGTGTGAGTACGCTTCTCTCTCTCGCTCTGTGTGTGTGTGTGTGTGTGCATGCGTGCGTGCATATGTGCCAGTGTGAGTGCGTACATGCGTGTGTGTGTGCACGTGTGTGTTCGTGTGTGTGTGTGTGTGTGTGTGTGTGTGTGTGTGTGTGTGTGTGTGTGTGTGTGTGTGCATACATTCATTTGTAATTTTTCAGTTACAATGATGTGCATACATTAAAATTCTCCCCCTCTGTTTTTAGGTGTCTTCCAGACTAGCTTCTGCCCCTTTGATAACCACCTCATCGTTGTCTATCTCATTGTCAGTGGAGTAACAGTCATTCTCTTTCTTCTAATGCGGTTTTGTATATGCGGCACTCAGGTATGCGTGTCATGCTACAAGAACAGACTACCAGGGACGTATTTTGCTTACACGATGTGCACAGTTGAAATCGTCACTTTCTTCATACTACTCTTCATCACCTGTTGGTTGGGAGTTGGAATTTACTTCATTTTTGTCAGAAGTCCGAGCATTAACTCGACACAGTTGGATCCCACAGCCAACGACTACTGTGCAGAATCTGTGTACATCCCTGCATACATATACCTCATACTCCAGCTTCTCCTTATACCGTGGACAGTGGTAACCGGCCTGATCATCTGCTGTGGAGCAAAGCGGTGCTGCTGTCTGTACGACAGCGATTACATGGATGGCGCCCCCAAACGTACTCCTACCGCAGATTCAACTACTCCGGCCACTGCTGAGGGTGGAACCTCGTCCACTGAAACTACCAGCTCTCAGAAGAAGAAAAAGAAATAATTCACATTAAAGACGAACATCTTGTCTTCTGCATGCTTGTTAAGCTAGTCTTGTACATGTCATTTGTTATGCACGCATAGTCCAATATGTAATTTTAAGAAGTGTGTATGTATATAGAAGATACTGCATGTACAATATCATATGGGGCTTGCTATATTTTCTCTGTGTACCTATAGCAATATTACTTTATATGTACAGTGCTTGTTGTCTGAATTGGTAGTAATTGATATACATGTATTTAATGTATGTAATTTTTCTAAGTGCTGTTTGTGCTGAGGGGTTGGTGTATATGCATTTAAGCATTCTAGTCGCATCAAAGAGACCAGATAGATTGCCTCACTGTTTTAATCTCATGCATGTTTTGTTCGTCATGAACAAGATGGCTGCATGTTTGTGATCAAGGATTGGCTGCATACCAACACACGTATATGTACGCGATTCTGTTTATGGTGTTCTCTCGTTATATGCATGTATGCAATTATAAGCCTGCATGGATTTGAATCCCAACCACTATACAGAGTCCCATGCATGCAAATCAATAAGAATGACCGAGTGGTTTAGTGAGGTTATATTATATTGGGAGCTAGCCCTGTGCACGTGTTTGAATTTGAAGTATATACCATATATGTCCGGAATATTTGCGACATTTTTATAATTTGGCGGCTTGGCGGTCAGGATCAAATTAAATCAGGGTGACCAACTTTCTATCACCAGATTTACATAGACTTACTTGCTATATATGCGCTTTGTCCTTGCTGTGCAACCGCCAAATTTTAATTTTCGCTAAATATTAAATTACAGCTTGATCTTGCACAAATTGCCAAATTTAATGATTGCCATGGATATACGATATGTAACTTTAATTTCCTATGCACAGCATTCACATGGTTGCACAAAAGTTACCTTATAAACGGAAGTACTTCCATGATGAATTAATTATAATCGACGCATGCATCTGCACACGTGCATTGATGTTAATTTGCAGCTAATTAAATTTAGCAATAATTACTTCACTGCATGCGCTAAGAGCCAAGTGACCTTTTTCTGCGCGATAGAGAAAGGTCACTACTGGTAATAAACATGGCAGACAGTGGAAAGGGTAATTCATTCGATAACTTGCCAAATTTCAGGCAGGCTGGCGGTCGAGGCTTGACAACGAAGGACGGACGACACGTTCGGGACGGCCTCTTGTACAGGTCTTCGAGGAGCGATTTTGTTACGGCCAAGGACGTGGAAGAGATTCAGCGCCTTGGTATCCGATCCATTCTCGACCTTCGGAGGAAGAAAGAATTTGTTCAGCTATCTGCCCAGGGAGACAGGCTGCTAGAGGACCACTTTGAACCATGTACAGTTAAAGGAGGTGAAGTAAAACCGTTTAGTACTGAAACTTGGACTGAAAAATTGTACCTGAGGAAAAGGACAAACGTTGGTGGTGGTTCAGAGAGTGATGAGAGTACTGATAAGAAAAGAAAACGATTTTTGGTAAACGTAATGGATATGAATCTCATCCTTCATACGTTTCGTCAGCTGAACATTGTCGTCCGAACATTGTCGTTGGTTTTGGTGTTGATCGATTTTATTTGTGGCAGCCATCTTTTTGTTAAGTTTTTCGCTTGGGCGCTCGTCAACCACCGGGAATTGTGGGAGAATTATCTAGACATACTTGAACACGCTCAGAAACCCGTCTTGGATGCTCTACGTGTTGTATCGAACGAAAGTAACCTCCCAGTATTGGTTCAGTGTGCCCATGGCAAGGACAGAACCGGTGTTGTTGTTGCTCTCATCCTTGGTTGCCTGGGAGTTGAGGAAGAGGTCATTGTAAAGGACTACGCAGAGTCAGATGTGAGTCAGATCTACTTCACATAACAACACGTGTGCACTCTACATTGTACAGTGTGTGTACATGCATACATGTATAGTAGTCCTTTGCTGACTACGTGTACTCATAGATGCTCCTAAAGACATGCGATGCTCATGTACACATGTATGTATGTACTGTATAATTATATGTATGCACGTATGCATGTATGTATGTATCATGTATCAGACTTCCCTTATTGCCACATGCTTGATTTTTACTTTAATTTATTGTAACTTTTGGCAATAATGGTGGTGTTTCTCTCTATGTACAGCACATATGTATGTATGTATGTATGTATGTATGTATGTATGTATGTATGTATATTTGTATGTATGTATGTATGTATGTATGTATATATGTATGTATGTATGTATGTATGTATGTATGTATGTATGTATGTATGTATGTGTGTGTATGTATGTATGTACAGTACGTATGTATGTATGTACAGTACGTATGTATGTATGTATATGTGTATGTATGTATGTATGTATGTGTGTATGTATGTATGTAACAGTATGTATGTTTGTATGTTTCATATAATATATACTGTAGCTAGAGTGTGGGTAAGTTTGGTATCACTTAGCCATGCAGACCTTCGAATGGATCCCTGCCATTTCCAGCGTTCCTATCACATCCTCTCCTCTAGTGGAACCCTACCATTGTTGTTTATACGTAGTCATGTACAATAACCTCGCATCACTGCATCCATGTTAAATCTACTAGATGACTGTTGGGAGTGATTGTTACAAGCCAAAAATGGCAGCAACTCTTAGGCCCTATTTACATGTATCTGGGTACCCTTGTAAACGCATACTTTTGAAGATGTTTACACAGACTATTTACACGAAAACGCCGAAAACATATAAGCGAATGTGGATACTTCGTAAATGGATACCTAAGTGGATACTCTGCAAATGCATACATCGATCATTTCGATCGTTTTCATGTAAGTAAGTTGTAAATGCATTCAAAAGTATACGTTTTTAAAGATATCCGGATACGTGTAAATGGGGCCTTAATCGCTCTGGGTTGGGCTTTTCAAGGATAAGATCCTCCAAATTTATTTCTGCTGCATAAATTTCAAAATTCTCAAAAGATTTTCCCCACAAAATTAGGCACTACATTGTACTCTTATATACATTGTGTGTCACTGTGGGCATGTGAATTATGTGTGATGTCCTCTGTCCCATGTATTGCATGTACATGTGTCCACGCACCCATACACACACACACACACACACACACACACACACACACACACACACACACACCTCTAGGTTGGGCTGGAGCCGATACGAGAGAGGGTACTGTCTGAAACTGTACTGAGATTTGGTTTCAAGGAAGAATTTTCCAGAGCAGATGAAGTGACAATGAGGAAACTACTTGAATGTGTAAAGGAAAAGTATGTGATTGTGAATGGAATTGTATGAAGGAATTTTCTTTTTACTAGCTCTATCTATTGTCAATTGATTAACTCAGTGCCATATTTTGAATTTCCCTATTAGGGGGGGGGGGGGGGAGCAATGGGGTACCATATAGGCGTTCATTCTCACAGAACTTCATTTTTGCAAATTTTATGAAAATTCAATTGCGAATATTTGGTTGGATGCATAGTCTATTTGTCTAATATGTAGTAGGGACTGGTCCATTTGCCAAAATGTAATTGCAACTTACAGCCAAGTTCTTGATTTGTGAATAAATGCCCTGTGAAAATCATCACCTATACAGTATATTGGTTTACGAAGAATGGGCAGCTATGCAGGTGGGGGTTTGTAGGTGACAAGGATTCACCACGACAGAGTAGATATGATACCACTTGCATCTGACCTGATACCATTCGACATCACATCTGACCTGATACCATTCGACATCACATCTGACCTGATACCATTCGACATCACATCTGACCTGATACCATTCGACATCACATCTGACCTGATACCATTCGACATCACATCTGACCTGATACCATTCGACATCACATCTGACCTGATACCATTCGACATCACATCTGACCTGATACCATTCGACATCACATCTGACCTGATACCATTCGACATCACATCTGACCTGATACCATTCGACATCACATCTGACTTGATACAACTCACATCTGATCTGATACCATTCGACATCACATCTGACTTGATACAACTCACATCTGACCTGATACCATTCGACATCACATCTGACTTGATACAACTCACATCTGACCTGATACCATTCGACATCACATCTGACTTGATACAACTCACATCTGACCTGATACCATTCGACATCACATCTGACTTGATACAACTCACATCTGATCTGATACCACTCGACATCTGATTTGATACCACTCACATCTGATCTGATACCACTCGACATCTGACCTGATACCACTCACATCTGACTTGATACCACTCATATCAGACTTGATACTACTTGACATCTGACCTGATACCACTCACATCAAACCTGATACCACTCACATCAGACCTGTACCACTCAACATCACATCTGACC
>CAUJGJ010000025.1:2028900-2031400 GCA_963170055.1 Halisarca cf. caerulea
ATTAACTGCATATCTGAAATTAAGGACAGGAGCAGAAGCATTAATTAACTATTAATATAAGGTGATGTGTATGCATGATAATTAACCCACCCGGGCTGGCCATCCTGGCTAGCTATACCTGCATGCATGAGGCCAGGTAGCTGGCCTTAATTAACTGGCATGTACATACGTGTAAGTTATAAGGGTTGGATCTACTATATTTGCACCAGTCTACGGCCATGTAGGTTAAATTGTGATAACGTTCTTGCATGCAATTCTATATAATATTATAATTGTAAATTATAAGGGTTTGATCTACTATATTTGCACCAGTCTACGACCATGCAGGTTGTGATAACATTTCTGCAATTCTATATAATATTGCATTATATTGTAAATTATAGATACAATATACAATGTAATATTATATATATGATCATGACTGTATAATTGGGTGAAAGCAAATTATAATGCATGCATGTATACAGTGGACCTTGTGTAATGCGGACACCTTGGGGACCACCAAGTGTCTAAATTACAGCTATAGATCTAGAACTATATAGTTGTCCTAATTTTTGCAGGGTTCTCCCATGTGCAGTGAAACCTGTCATAATAAGGACCATGTATCTGTAAAGAAGGACCGCCTGTCTATAATTAAAGACCATTCCATATGTCAAGTCTATGAACCACTAAATCTGTACTACTTGTTTGTAGAGGCCATGCGCGCATTTGTTGTTCCTGTGAATGGTCTTTATACATGCACAGGCTTCACTGTATATATGCGTGCACGTGTGAATGGCGGAAAAGATCAGGACCATATACGACACGTTGTCCAGATTTTCAATTGCTAGTGTCATGCATGAATGGCATGCAGGTTTAATTCCCTGTACGTACATACATACATACATCACAGGCATGCAAGATTTAATTTCCGACCACATTAAATTTTATATAATATTATACTGCATATATAATAGCAATTTTAAATTAACAATAATTGTACACGCACTAAGACATTACAGATTAAAACAATTTAATGTATATATAACACCATATAAAAGAATACTGTTTATACACATAATAAGGTACAAGAACCATACAAACTATACATAATAATATAATATTATATAATTTCCTTGCTTTGTTCAATAATACATAAGTATTGTGCAACATGTACAGTTTCTATGTTTAATACAGTTCTACAGGAAACAAACATGACAAAATATTATACAGGATATGAAAATAACCATACTGATCAATGCAATAATGATAAGAAAATATTCAATGTGGAAGTGGACATCATTACAGTAAGTGGTCTGAGAATAGTTTATTGATATTCGGACAATTCATCGTGCTTCGCTACCAAGTTATCAACCACAAGAAGAAGTTCCTTGCACGACTCACGAAACATTTCCGTTTCTTCTCCCTTTGGCAGGAGTTCCGCAGTGCGGATACTGGAGTCAGATCGCCCCATAATGTGCTTGCTAACAAGGCTTAAGGTACTCCCAAGGCTTGTGAGAGAAGCCTTCCTATCATCACAAACCTCTCTCGAGTCTGTGGTCCCAGATGATGGGTTATTGTACTCAAAGACTTTAGTGGATGATGGGGTCTCTGGAGAAAATGGTGGAAACTCAATAGTTTGACTTTCCGTGGATGAGCTTCGTGATACAGGACGCTTTCCTCCTGTCTGCTCTCGGGCAGTACGACTGCCAGTTAAAGGAGAATCCGTTGTTGACTTGTGATCGGCTGTTGTTTGTCCATAAGTGTGTGCACGTGGGGTTGGAGTGATTGTGTCTTCGGGAACGGTAGACAAGGAGGGCACAACGCTGTTAGGTCTTGTTGTGGTAGTAGATGGTTTGGGATTGAGGTACTTTGACACCAGCTGTTCCCTCCCTTGGATAAACTGCGAGAGAACTATCTGTGCGTCTACATCCGGGTCAAGAGGGTCCCTCCAGTCGCCGAGGGTCACACTGCAGTGAGCAGGACTGCAACCCATTTCTACAGGCACAGGAAGGAGAAAACAAGAACAGGTGAGAAAATGCCTCACAGACGCATGTTGCATTGATCAGGACAAAATAGTAAGAGATTATACCAGAAATTCTCACACTGGTTGAATATGTATGGTAGAATAGCACACAAACGTATATCCTTCACGGGGCAAATCTAGCAAAACAACACCACCGGGGCCCACACTGAACAGTTGTGCATATGGTCATTGGAGGTGTAGCTAGTTCAGTGGGTTTAAATATACACGTGTACAATGTGTGGGGTGCCAATCGGGGCAGAGCAATAGTGTACTGTTTACAAAGGTGGCTGCATTTCAGAAGTGCCCTTTAACACAGGATCCACTGTGTGCAGTGACATACAATATGTGCATAAAATAAAAGGCATACAGTGTACATACTGTATGTACTGTATGTACTGTATGTACTGTATAAGCTGTAGATATGCATTTCAAGTGCTGCTAGAACCTTACCTGACTTGTATACTGATCTACAGCAGGTCCAGGCCTTGGATTTGT
>CAUJGJ010000025.1:2036400-2061400 GCA_963170055.1 Halisarca cf. caerulea
CAATAGTCCAAATTGGCCTCAAATACTACCTTATATAACCTAAAAACTCAAATTTTCCCTGGGGGAGAATACCCCCAGACCCCCCTAGTTACATCACTGCACTGCATGTGTTTATAGACATCTAGGATGTCATGTATGTACACATCTGCCTCCTTCCATTTCTTAGTTGAACATTTGTTATTGGCCCCATGATCATTATCTGGAAAGAAAACCTGCTACATAGATACAAAAGATGCTATACATGACTGTCCATCACAGATAATATACATGGATGCTCTATATCACAGCATGCCTGCATATACCGTATATCCAGAAATATTGGCGACATTATTAATTTGGCAGTTTGACGGTCAGGATCAACATCGCCAAATTTCTATCACCAGATTTACATAGACCTACTTACTATGCTTTGTCCTTGCTGTGCAGCCGCCAAATTTAATTTTCGCCAATATTAAATTACAGCCTGATCTTGCGCAAATCGCCAAATTTAATGATCGTCAATATTTTTGGATATACGGTAATCTGTAATGCTTTAGACTTGCCCCCCACATATTCTTCATGGCTAAATTTGCCCCCCTTGACGCATTTCCTGAAAGAAACCCTGCACACACACACACACATATACACACACACACACACACACACACACACACACGCAGATACACATGCATGCATACGCATGCACATGCATGAACACACATACGATGATACTCATGCACACACACACACACACACACACACGTACTGGTAGACAACATCTCTCTGGCAGTCAGTGAGTCGAGGTAAGGGATGACTGCTCCATTGCTGATGTAAAACCTGACCAGGCAATGAGCCAGTGTGTTCCGATCCAGTGTCATCACGTCCTCCAACATTATCAGTACCTCACTTCCAGTGGGCTGTGGAGGATAATACGTACATATATAGGTATGTATAATATGTATGTACATACATACGTATGTATGCATGTACACATACATGTACAGTATACAGTATGACATACATATATGTACTTGTGTCATGGTGAGCGGGTAGATCAAAGGAAAAAAGGTGGTTTGTAAAAGCTCTACAAACTGCTTTTGATTAACTATACAGCACACTTGCAATCAAGTCATTAAGAAGTCCTGACAAAAAATTAACTTCATTTCCCTTGATCTCTCACCATTGCGCAAGATCACAGGCCAATGTATGATTAGTGCCATCCCATGATACAAGCTAGTTGCATCCCTCGCAAGTGGGGCGTGCAGCCATACAATCAATCACACTTTTCTTTAAGAAAAAGCATGCCTGGATCAGCTGCACCTCCTGCTTGCGAGGGATACAACTAAAACATACATATGCGAATGTACATATGTACCGTATATCCGGAAATATTGGCGATCATTAAATTTCGATCAGGCTGTAATTTAATATTGGAGGAAATTAAATTTGGCGGTTGCACAGCAAGGACAAAGCATAGTAAGTAGGTTTATGTAAATTTGGTGATAGAAATTTGGCGATTTTGGTCCTGAACGCTAAACCGCCAAATTAAAAATGTCGCCAATATTTCCGGATATAAGGCATGTACGTATATGTACATATGTACATATATGTACATATATTTACATATGTATAAGTATTTCCACTATAGTAATGTATGTACATAATGATATTATACAGGTATACATACATAATTCATGTACATGTGGATATATTATACGTACAGGCATTATCATATATACAGTGGAGTCTGGATAAGTCGAATCTCTTGGGACCAATAGAGAACTACTATTCATCAGAAATTCTACTTATCAAAAAGTTTTTGAAAAAGGCTCTCTTCGGAATACAACAAACTTGAGACACCTACATATGTAAGGAACTACCAGTTGACCTGAAACAATTTGTAATTGTTGAATCTGATTGTTAGTTGTGGAATTGTCGACAGGGTGTTTGGTATGATATCGATTGAATTACGGGCGATTTCTTTTTTCTTCTACCCAGCTGGACGCTTTTCAACGGTATCAATGAGTTCAATCTTTCTCTTCAAAGGTAACGTTTGCAGTTTTCGACCAGACGCCGGCATAGCTCTCGTTCTTTGACGGTATCTAGAGGACTTTTGACAAGCAAGATCCATAAATAAGCCTCGAGTTATACGGAAATCGTGTTATCAAAATTCAAATTACTCGAAGAAATTAGTACAGGGAGGTATAGGATTCTGGCAAGGGAAGAGACTGTGATTTGATTAAAGCAGAAATTTGACTCAGGCAAGTTTGACTTTTCTGGACTCAACTGTAATATACACACGTGAAAGAACACATCACGACCCCAGTGGTGTGGCAAGGAGGGGAGAATGACTGAGAAATGCAATTTGAAGGCAAGCACATCCCTAATATGCTACAAACAGCTAATAAGGAGTGTTGCTCATAATTGGATAAGTGCTAAGTTACTGATCACAAGTGAACCTGAAAATATTCACATACACACACACACACACACACACACACACACACACACACACACACATCACACACACACACAAACACACACACACACACACACACACACACACACACATCACACACACACACATACAAACACACACACACACACACACACGTCTCACACTGATAAAGATATCACTTACTGCTAATCTGGGTTCTCTCACTGCTCTGACCATGAACTCAACAAAATGCTCGTAAAACTGACTTGGAAGAATTCTTTGTTCGTGCAACTGAACTTTGATGCGTAGTGAGCCAAGGTCATCACTGAGACAGAGGAAAATAGGTGTGTGTGTGTGTGTGTGTGTGTGTGTGTGTGTGTGTGTGTGTGTGTGTGTGTGTGTGTGTGTATGTATGTGTGTGTGAAAAATGTGCATGTGTACATATTCAAAGGTCTCTTCACTTACTTCTTTTTGTGTCCATTCTCTGCTGGTGGGTCTTTATGACCCAACCTCACCCATGTTCTATAATTCTGATCCAGTTCCAGTTCTGACAAATCAATGTTAATCTGGGAATGGAAATGGAGATTATCACACACATACACAGACAACTCATTTAAATGGAAAAACACACTTTTAATGCACACAGCCAATAAGACACAGATGTGAGCATGCATGCACACACACACACAAGCACACACTCACATGTACACACACACACACACACACACACACACACACACACACACACACACACACACACACACACACACCTGTCCCATAAAGTCCTTCCTAAACTTGTCAGAGTCAAGTACAGTTATGTTCACAGCATCCTCCTCGTTGATCTCCCCATCAACTGTGAACTCAAACGTGTGGTACCACTTGGGGAACCTGGTCTTGTGTATAACCTGCCCATACATATGCGTAGTATGTATAATGTATTATGCATAGTAGTATGTATGTATAATAATATGTATACGCATGCATACAGAATATACGTACATATGTAAGTGTAGAATACATACGTATGTACAATATACAGTACTAGAAATGCATCCAATATGCACATGAACATATATACAGTGAAAGCTCTCTAATCCGCCCCCCCCTATAATCCACCGAACTCACTATAATCCACCCAAGTTTTCAAAAACGGATTATATGCAATGTTCTGTGTTCATACCACGTTAATCCGCCAACCCCGCTAACCCACCATAAAACTGACATTCCCAATTGTGGCGGATTAGAGAGGTTTCACTGTACATACATACGTATGCACGTATGTGTGCATGCATGCATGCACATGCGTAAATTAACACATACATACATATGGTTACACACGCACGCACACACACACACACGCACACACACACACACACACACACACACACACACACACACACACACACACACACACACACTAGGGTTGGCCAATAATGGTGAGAATTATGATATTTTTTCAATGATACTCGTATCGTCGGACCCAGTGATTCTTGACATCGTTTACTTATCGTAATATCATGATTATCGGAATAATCATTGCACATATCTGTTTGTTACCTCTTTTCAATTCAAGTGTCAGCATAATGATAGGTTACGAGTACCCAAATTTCAAGAGATTTGCTACATTTACACATATACGTACTTTCCAATGCTGTATGGTTATCATGATAATCGTGAATTTTGTTGGAAAATAATTGTGGCTGACTAAAACTAATATCGCCCATCCCTAACACACACACATACAAACACACACACACACACACACACACACACACACAACACACACACACACTTGCACACACACACACACACACACACACACACACACACACACACACACACACACACACACACACACACACACATCACACACCACACACACACCACACACCACACACACCTTGGTAGTTGTTTTCTGGTCTTTGTAAGTGATCTTTGCATAAGGATCAGCGTATCCACTGTTGTCTTTTGGAGCAAGATCTCTGCATGCATGTATACACACAGCAATACTTAATATACGTACGTACATACATACATATGTATGTGTACTGTACAGCAGTGAGTACATTGCTGGCACTGGTGTAGGGGCAGGCAACAGTATTGCCATGCAACTCCCAGCCAGATATGAGAAAGGCCTCACCTTCCTTCCAGAACAATGATCTTGCCGTGTATCTTGTCCTATACACAACAAAACCACATGTAGTTGTGGAGTAAGCATGCAAGTGTGTATGTATGTATGTAAGTGTGTATGTATGTATGTAAGTGTGTATGTATGCATATCAAAGGTGTCTGTACAGAACACGTGCAAATACTAAATATGCACACAGTGTACGTACGTATGTGCGTGCGTGTGTGTGTGTGTGTGTGTGTGTGTGTGTGTGTGTGTATGTGTGTGTGTGTGTGTGTGTGTGCATGTGTGTGTGTGTGTGTGTGTGTGTGTGTGTGTGTGTGTGTGCGCGTGTGCGTGTGTGTGCTTCACTGTTCTACATATATGCACATACTACAACCAAAGTACACTACACCAGCATGAGTCTGCATACAGTGTGTACACATGTACGTACTCATACGTATGTACTGTACGTACGTACCTTTTCGTCCCTTATTAAAGTGATCTCAACAAGAACTTCTCCCTGTACCTCATCTGCCTTCCTTATCCTTGTAAGTGGCAACCACTTGTCTACTCCTCTCGTCTGCTGGGCTATCTCTTCTCTGTCCAACATCACCTTCCCTATTGACTCTTTACCTCTGTACATGTGTGTGTGTGTGTGTGTGTGTGTGTGTGTGTGTGTGTGTGTGTGGTGCGCATCCATGCATGTGGGTGGGTACAGATATGTGTACATATGTACATTAACACATACATATGTATACATACATATGTACATACAAAGATTTGAACATACATACGTACGTACGTACGTATGTATCTATGCACATTCAACTGGCATTCACATAACATGGGATTGCATGCCTCCTGTGCTTAGCAATACAATGAGTAAACCCTAAAATTACGAGTGTTTTTAAGCACACAATTGACTAGGAATGAACTACATGTGTGTAGAGACATATCTGAATGTGGGAAATCGAAACTGAGTGAGAGAGGAGGACTCCACCCATTTTTAACACCCAACATGTGTGTGACCATCCACCTGAACACATGTACTGTGCGTACATACGCATGTACACCTGAGCAAATGTACATATGTACATACAGTATGTACGTACACATGTGCATGAGTATACACACATCCAAGCTGACATCTACAGATGCACGCTCACTTTAGGAAGGCCTCCTGGTCATACATGTATACAGCCACTGTCTGGAACTCCGTGGGAATGTGGAGTGTGTACTCTTCTCCCCAGAACGGTTCAGCTGTTTTGTAAACTGTGGCAGTCCTGCAAGGGGATATGACCATGTGACTGTCACATGAGCAATTGAAATGATCACATAGTACTCACATGAACAAATCCACACACAACAACTGAAAATCTTCATCTTTCGTTATACACACATACATACATACGTACATACACACATACATACATATATGTGCCATGGTGCGGGGGTGAAAGTTGGGTGGATCAAAGAGTACCGCCTCCGACTTCCATTCACGATGTAGCCCTGCTACTCTGATGTAGCCCAGGTCAAGGGTCTTGCCAATCTCCTGCCAGCCAAAACCCATTCATGCCTCATTAATTAATAGCTGTCAATTGTCACATTTTGCAGTGTTTGGCTTCACCATGACACACAATAGTTGTTTCCTGCCTTGTGCGCCTGAGGGCAATTAATTTGCACTTTATGCTGCTGTAGTACACCAAGGCAGGATACAACTATTACACATATATAAACATGTGGTATGTTGCGTGGGCGACTTCAAAGGAAAAACAGTGCACACATTCGTGATGTGTACACACTTCAGTTGACGTTACACTGTGGATAATTGGTTATTGCCTATTCACACGTCTACTAATCATTGCTCAATCAAAGTTGCACTTTCATTAATTAACTAACTAAACAGCACAGCACAGCTCAGCTGAGCGTGGGGGGGGGGGGGGAGGAGACTTATGCCTGCCTTGACATGTACCATCATAGATATCTGTGGTACAATACAGCATACGTACAAGCAAAAACCTTTCTTTTTATTGGGAACAGTAGCAGGGTTCTTTTTTGTCTGTTTATTTTTAACGCTAAGGGCAGAGCCAAACAAGCACCATGCCAGTATGAAAAGTGAAATGTCACATGATATGTCGTGATTTGATCCTAAAGTGCTCTAGGTGGGTGTAATCTTTCTCGAAAACATCTTTTCAAGAGTAGATTGTTGCTTTTGTTCCACAGTTGAAGGGAAATGCTCACTAGCTAGGTGTGCCAAACCCTTCACAACTGTTTGCTAGGCGTTTACTAGCACATAGTGCCTTCAGATGGGTTTTGAACACTTCTTCCTGTTCATTTAATAGGGTTTACCTATTTTAGTGAAGAAAGAAGTCTCTGTGTGTCGTTGGAACGGCGAAAAGAAACCTTCAACATACCACATAATAGCTAAAGTACGTACCTCTAGGTGGGCTGAGGCGGATATACAAACACCTTTGCCTAATTGATACCGAGGGCGAAGCCCACCTGAGGTACTTTAACTATTCCATACATACATATATACATACATACATACATACATACATACATACATACATACATACATACATACATACATACAGTACATACCTGCATACATACATACATACATACATAAATACATACATACATATGTACATACGTACATACATACATATGTACATACATACATACATACGTACATACGTACATACGTACATACATACATACGTACATACATACGTACGTGCATACATACAAATGTACAGTACAATATGTACACAAGTATGTATTCTACTTAGAACATTTTCCATTTACAGTCCAACCTCATTAAGACAACCATTTGGGGACACACGAAGTTAGTTCTCATTATCAGAAGATCTTCTTATCAGGATATAGTAATACATGTACAGTACTACAGCAAACCAAACAGGGCTATGAAAATAGTTTGTGTTAAGCAGAAAAATGTCTTAAGAGTGTTCTTCTTAATGAGGTTCCTCTGTGCCATGCTAGAAGACTATAGCACATATGAGCAGTCTTCATCACCTTTTTCACTGCACCCCTGAAAACAGTCTGTTATAGAGAGGTGTCCACTGCTCGGGGGGGTGTTATAGAGAGGTACCCACTGCTCGGGGGGGTGTTATAGACAGGTGCCCACTACTCGGGGGGGTGTTATAGAGAGGTGCCCACTACTTGGGGGGTGTTATAGAGAGGTGCTCACTACTCGGGGGGGTGTTATAGAGAGGTGCCCACTACTCGGGGGGTGTTATAGAGAGGTGCCCACTACTCGGGGGGGTGTTATAGAGAGGTGCCCACTACTCGGGGGGTGTTATAGAGAGGTGCTCACTACTCGGGGGGGTGTTATAGAGAGGTGCCCACTACTCGGGGGGTGTTATAGAGAGGTGCCCACTACTCGGGGGGGTGTTATAGAGAGGTGCCCACTACTCGGGGGGTGTTATAGAGAGGTACTCACTATTCGGGGGGGGGGGGGGTGTTACAAAAGGTTCTATTGCATTAATATGTAAGTATACACACGGATGTACAGTGTAGCCCTACTTTACTACACATGTGTACACTGTGTGTGATGCCTGCATGAATGCTTAAGTACGTACCTTGCAACTTCCTTGTTGTCAATGCGGAGTACACAGAACGGATCACAAGGTCCTCTACAAGGGGAGAAATGTTGTGTCGATCATGTGCAGGCATGCCATAAGCATTACTTATGAGAAAAAAACTGATTCCAAGTGGAGGCAGTGAGGTTGGGATGCTGGAAAGTGGACAGAGTGCAGAGAGGACATACAAATGTGTATGCGTATGTTACATACATAGTAAGGAAAGGAGATCCGAATCATGAATGGAATATATAGCAGCAATGAAATGGTTCTAGTCAAAACTCTTGCAAGATTCTCAGCTAACACTGATACAACAATACTCTATTGTTCTCTCCACATGTTCTCACTCCTCCCATATACGCACTACAGGAGAACTTGCTAGTAAGTACCTGGTTTAGTGCGTACTCCTGGATAGTAAGTACTCCTCATTCTGTCCCTGTGTATACATCATGTACACAAACCAACCCTGATAGTAAGTACCTGGATTAGTACACACTCCTGGATAGTAAGTACTCCTCATTCTCTCCCTGTGAATACCTCATGCACATAAACCAACCCTGCTAGTAAGTACCCCTGATACTGATTTTGTGTCCCCTTCGAGGTATGTACCAAGCAAGCTTCACTGTATACAATAATCAACTCAACAAAGTTAAGGAACAGACATAAAGCTGACTGTTGAGTAGGTCACACAAGGGTTCTAAGGTACATACGAGTACTGCATGCACATAGAAATACAGAACAAATATACACATACAAATGTACATACAAGCACACATAACAACAGCAAGAACAATGGCAGTAAACAACAAGAAGGAAATACAACAACAAAGACAAGAAGAAAAGAACAACAACACATGAATGCACACTTGCCGTAGCCTGTATGTACACACATGTCAGAACCCAGTGATGATGTCAGCTACATGTGTATGCACACATGTCAGAACCCAGTGATGGTGTCAGCTACATGTGTATGCACACACAGTCAGAACCCAGTGATGGTGTCAGCTACATGTGTATGCACACATGTCAGAACCCAGTGATGGTGTCAGCTACATGTGTATGCACACACATTGTCAGAACCCAGTGATGGTGTCAGCTACATGTGTATGCACACACATTGTCAGAACCCAGTGATGGTGTCAGCTACATGTGTATGCACACATGTCAGAACCCAGTGATGGTGTCAGCTACATGTGTATGCACACATGTCAGAACCCAGTGATGGTGTCAGCTACATGTGTGTATATGCACACACAGTGTCAGAACCCAGTGATGGTGTCAGCTACATGCATATGTAGCTTACGAGATGTTCTTGGCTTCATTGATCTTCACAATAAGAACTGTACTCTCGTAAAGGTCCCCCACCTGAGAGCGATTCTGCCCAGCCATGCTGCCTGTTGAAGGGACAAGAATGTAACAAACGCATACAATGACATGCGTACATATGTAGATATGTACATACACACAGTAGGTCCCTAGGAAGATCAACAAACATCCATACATTGGTATTCAAGAAGCCCAGGTAGGTATGTACGTATACTCCTATACAAAGATGTACAAACATCAGCAAAGATTCACATTTTAATGAACATATACATACATAATATGTACGTACTCCAGTATGTACATGCAATACACACATATGTATGTACACATGTATGCACATACGTATGTTTGTACATACATACATACGTACATACAGTATGATCATGGAAGCATAAAAGGAATCTATGTACTAAGATTGAGTGCGAAATAGAGGACACACTTGAATTTTACATGGAATGGAACTTGCGCATTTTTCACAGACAGAATGCATATGTGCAGACATACATACACACATTGTAATATGCGAATAAACGTATGTATGTACGCACATGTGTGTGTGTGTGTGTGTGTGTGTGTGTGTGTGTGTGTGTGTGTGTGTGTGTGTGTGTGTGTGTGTGTGTGTGTGTGTGTGTGTGTGTGTGTGTGTGTGTGTGTGTGTGTGTGTGTGTGCATACGTGTGTGTGTGTGTGTGTGTGTGTGTGTTGTGTGTGTGTGTGTGTGTGTGTGTGTGTGTGTGTGTGTGTGTGTGTGTGTGTGTGTATGTGTGACTGTGTGTGTACATCAGTCACTCAATCAATAATTACTCAAGTGCACCGAACTATCTAAAGCACCAGGAATAGAGCAGTCCCATACAGCATTATACTGTATATACCAGTTTATCACTGCACACCTCCCAAAGATACACAAGTCCTAACTTAAAACCAGCCAACTCAAACTCAACACTCTTAAACACGAAACCACACTTCATTGAAGGATTGGATCTCTCACACACTGTTATCCCATTCATCAGATTCCACACCTCTGCAGTCTCACCTTACACAGCAGTATTGATGGGGTTGTAATCAGGACAATAACCTGACCACAATTCATAGACGTTTAAGACTTATTGTGTGTGTGTGTGTGTGTGTGTGTGTGTGTGTGTGTGTGTGTGTGTGTGTGTGTGTGTGTGTGTGTATGTGTGTGCGTGTGTGTGTGTGTGTGCATGCGTGCGTGCGTGCGTGTGTGTGTGTGTGTGTGTGTGTGTGTGTGTGTGTGTGTGTGTGTGTGTGTGTGTGTGTGTGTGCATATGTGCGTATGTATGCTGCGTATGTACTGTAAGTATGTGAAAGTATTACATGTAATTAATCGCCACATTCCACTGACACATTATATACAGGTTCACAGTATAGAGTATCACAACATACAACCCTTTACGACCGTTAACAGATCCATACCTACATACCTGTGCAGATATGCGGTGACAGCTACGTATGTACGTACATTACACATAGTTACAGATACATACACACACAATCCATGTACTGGGAAATGTACGTGTAGGTATGTACGTTAGTACGTATGTACATATTCAATGAGAATCATATCAGTGGTTACTCACACCATGGACACTTCAAACTACGTAACGTAGTTTAGAGGGTCTACGCTCACACGCAGCCCCTACAATGTCACACTATGCCAGACACAAGACAATACAAACCCCCTTCTGCCAACGGCAAACGATTCGCTCAATCACAGCTCTAGGCATGTGGGTCATAGTGTACATTGAATCCTCCAGGTGAAGGCCACACCAAAGATCCAACCCTTGTGTGTACGTACATACGTACTGGTTGCTATAGACAGGTGGCTGCTTATAGAGGGAACAAGCAGTACATTGCTGGCATTACAGCCAAGAGAGTCGGGCTGGGCTAACTAAGAGTGTGTGCAAATCAGGAGTGTGTGCTAACCAGGAGTGTGTGCTAACCAGGAGTGTGTGCTAATCAGGAGTGTGCACTAACTAGGAGTGTGTACTAACCAGGAGTGTGCACTAATCAGGAGTGTGCGCTAACCAGGAGTGTGCGCTAACAAGGAGTGTGTGCTAACCAGGAGTGTGCGCTAACCAGGAGTGTGTGCTAACCAGGAGTGTGCACTAACCAGGAGTGTGCACTAATCAGGAGCGTGGGTTATACTGTAAGACACAGACTAATAGAGAAATACTGTAGAACCACTTTCTCACATTAATCTACGTATGTACATATGCAGGTATGTACGTATGTATGAACATATGTATGTAGGTCAGTACGCAGTCATAAAATGTTCATGTTCGCATGACATATACAGTATGTACGTACATATGTACACATCTACGTACTGGTTGACTGGTTATCTTGCAATCCGGTTGGTTTTGAAAAACATAAACAGCTTAACTCTAAATGCAAACATTTCAAATATGAAAATGAAACTAAATTAGGTCTTGGAAGGATCTCCAAAAGTTACTGTAAGTTAAAACCAACCATAATGAAATTACAATTACATACATATAAGTCATCATAATACGTACGTACTTATGTATATGGAACAGTACAAACATGTTACTCCAAGCAAACGTGCACGCACACACACACACACACACACACACACACACACACAAAACACACACACACACACACAAAACACACGCACACACACATTCACACACACACACACACACTCACACACACACACACACACACACAGAGCAATGCAAAGGATTTTAATGAACACTGTGAATAGGAAGAACCACACTAGGCACGCATATAAGTAGCATTCTTGTACCAGATACATAATAGACGATCAAGTGACATCAATGGAGAGGAAGTCTTGAATGAAGGATGGAAACCTTCAAAGATAGAGAGAGGCTATATTGGGAGCTGAATCTGTATGTGAAGCATCTCCTGTGGTCACTTCAGTGAACAGTCCTCAGACCAAACAATGGAACCAATGAAAGACAAACACAAGCATAATAGCTTCGATACATGCAGTAGAGCCTGCCTCAAAGACCTCCTATACAGAAGACCCCACTGTCTTCAGTGACCATTGCAGGATGGTCCATGGGTCAATGCAGTGACAGAGACACACCTTGGTACAAGGACCTGTTTTGTGAAGATCATAACTACTGTGGGTGCACATACACACAAGACAACACACACACACACACACACACACACATACACACACAGACACACACACACACACACACACACACAACACACACACACACACACGTACACACACACACACACACACATGCACGCACTCAGACACACACACACACACACACACACACACACACACACACACACACACACACACACACACACAGTTGGTACTCTGTTACAAACCAAAGCCAAATGAAACAAAAGTTGATCTGAACATCCCCGGTGTAAGTAATGACACCCCACTGTCTTTAGATGCTTGCAGAGTCACAGGTGTATGCGTGAAACCACACGCCCTTAGCATGAAGCATTAGTCAGCAGTCAGTTCTGTACACAGCACACACAGCACAAACAGACTCAGAACCCTGACCCCAAACTGGGAGATGTAAACTGGAGATACCTGACTGGAATTAATAGAGCTTAACATGCACTAACACAGTCTCATACCATAATACGTATATGCTTTACTTTTCAGGTGGTTTTATGTTTGCGGTTTTCGTGGATCAGAAGCCATCTGTGAAAGTTCATATCTGTGAAAATTGTTTTTTTTTGTGCAATTGCAAAACATGGCCGTCCGCAAATACAAAAATGCAAAATCAAAGATCTGCGAAGGTTTCCCCTTGCTATAGTTCAAGCATACGTATGTATATGGCATCATAGACACTCTATACTATGTAGTATAGAGTGTCTATGATGGTACACTCCTCACTCTATCCTTGAGTCATGAACAATACGTAAACCAGTACATACAGCAAGGACCTCCAAAAAACACAATGTACAGTCATGCCTGGGTTATCCGACACAGTTTGTAGCCAAAATACTTGTCGGATAACAGAGGTTGCTGGATAAGTGAGGCAGATTTGTGTACATGGAGATAGTCAGTGCTGCTGAATTGATGGTCGGATAAATCAGGTTTCCGGATATCTCAAGTCCGGATAACCCAGGCGTGACTGTAATAACAAATTTTGCGTCCTTTTTGAGGTAGATACGTACATACGTATGTACGGACGTATGTACATATGTGTTTGGTGTAAAAGAAGCTCCACTGCACCAAATGAACAGTTGCACATCTCAAAATGAATACTAGTCTCACGTCGCGCAGACGCCGACCGTGTGACGTCATAATAAAAAAATGGAGGCGAGAATAGGGTCTGTGCGACGCAAGACTAAATGAATACCACTGGCTGCCATTTTAGTAACAAGACACCAGCCTGGCTTGCTAGACTATCCACTACTATCTCACATGTGAAACAGAGACAATGTGGTTAGATGGACAGGGTGCCATTTTAGCAACTACACAGTGTACCATTTGCCCATTGGTGTACACACACACACACACACACACACACACACACACACACACACACACACACACACACACACACAAACACATACACACACACACACACACACACACACACACACACACACACACACACACACACACACACAACGCAGCCACTTGCCCAGGGGACACGTGTCCATAGGTAATCATAGGACTTCACTGCTTATGGTACAGAAGACAACTCAATGCCCCCAATAGATCTCTCCAAATGTGGGAACATAGAAAGTAGTAAATTTCCATAATGATACAAGTCTGGCTTCCCCTATCAGCATAGCACACAGTGGAACCTCCAAATAAAGGACACTGTGGGGATAATATATATTCAGGCATTTCGTCCTTTGTAGAGAGATTGTCCTCTTCTTGAGGCTTGTGCAAACGTATAGGAACCATAGAGATGAGATACATTCAGGACTGTAGTCACATCCTTTGTAGAGGAGAGGTGTACTGTACTGTATCCTATCGGAGATTGACTATCGGAGGCTCTACTGTGGGGTGGAACCTCTGTGCAAAGACCACCTTGGGACAAGCCCTGGTGCTTGCTGTAGACAGGTGAACATTTTACATACGGACACACTTTAATATGTGCATACGTATGTAAATACATACATATGTATGTACGTACATATGTATGTATGTACGTACATACGTATGTACGTACATACGTACGTATGTATGTATGTACATATGTGTGTATGTATGTATATACGTACATACGTATGTAGGTAAGTGAAAAACACATCTTGAAATCATTCTGGCCAAAACAATTTATCTGCTTAGGCAAGAGATAGCTTGGTACATGGAACATTGTAAGCAGATTACCCTACATCTGTGCACTGACTGTACTTGAACTACTTTGTGTGTGTGTGCATGGTGTGTGTGTGTGTGTGTGTGTGTGTGTGTGTGTGTGTGTGTGTGTCAGTGTGTAAGTGAGTTGTCCTCGGTGTTATCTACATAATATGCACATCTACATTCACACACAAAACACATAGTCCCTCCAAAGGGGGGTACTACTTAGCAGGTATAGTTGCACACCTCAACTTGTATAAAACCGTGTACAAAGGAACAAAAACGACCCTTTCTAGATAATCCTTCGTTGACATAGGAGAGGACCTACTACTGTTCTATGTTGATACGAGTGGTAGGTGGGTACGCATCTACGTGGAGAACAACCTACTTACTCGAGGTTTGTCGTATCTGTGGTCATACGCACGGTAGCTCTCACATGTAAAGAGTGTAAGTCGCGGGAAAAGCGGACAAAACCCACCATATCACGAACTTCCAAACAAGTCGAATAGAACAGTCCCCTAGTCTGAAAATACGACTTGAAAATTAAGTCATCTGTAAAAGTGAGGAGTAAACGAAGGAAACACTACTACATAAGGAACTATTCCGTTGCGTTAACCTTCACTGGGGCACCAGACAAGACGTAAACACAAAAAGGAAGGGAAGGAACAAAATACAAAGAGAAAGGAAGGACGGAGTGAATTCACAAGCAGTTTGGACATCTAACGAACAACGGGCTTGTGCTCTAGATCACTTCAGCAACACACAACACGACACTTACCCTCTCGATTTCGTCCGACGACAATCTAACCAGGACGTTGTCTGTGAGGATTAATCATAATCGCCGCGAGCGATTAAATAGACGCCCCAACCCTTATAACAATCCAAAGGTCATCAAAATGCAACGCGCAGACATTCGACCTCTTTAATTGGTATATAGATATTCAAACCGGCCCGTATAGGTGCAAAATTAATGTACAAAAATTAGATTTAATATATATTCAACTATATAATACATAATGTACTGTACAAGGGACAAGGAAATACACTGAATATACACATACGTATGTATGTACATGTGTCTATTGGGTGCGTGTGACTAAAAAGTCTACTTTCAAAGATTAAATTCTCTGAAAAACACATCCGGTGCTCCGAGCTCCAGCTCCTGCTGGAGTGCATCCATGTCTTCTGGATTCAAGTTGAGCCCAACATCAGAAGTCCACTCTTTGAGGAAAGATGCAGAGAGAGGAGGGTCTTCTTCGTTGCAAGTGGATGGTTCTTTGTTACTGAAGGAGATGGAAGGAACAGAAGTTTACAACAAGAAACAAAAACATTATCCAAAACAAAATCATGCTTGGGATATCTGATGTAATGTGCGTTCCAAAGGGAACTTTTAAAAAGTTGTGGGACAAACCAGGCTGCTGGCCAAGAGAGAAACAATCAAGCTTTAATATGTGATAGTTAGGTGGTGTGCGCTTGCACGCGCGCGCGCACGCACACACACACACACACACACACACACACACACATACATACACACACACACACACACACAAACACAGTGCACACACACGTACACACACACACACACACACACACACACACACACACATAGTGCACACACATATGTACACACACACACACACACACACACACACACACACACACACACACACACACACACACACACACACACACACACACACACACACACACACACACACACACACCTTGAGCTTGTCACTGTTCCTTCTTGTGTTACTTCCTCATTGTTCCCCACACCGTATCCAGTCCCGTTCCCACTGTGCACACTGACTGAGATGCTAGGAGGCAAGGTGTCTCCTTCAATGGGTAATGGAGGAAAGTAGCTGTCAATCCCCTCCCCAAAGGCCTGCTGTGCAAGTTGCTCAAATTCCTGTGGAGGTGACACCATCATGTTATTAGGGTGTGGCTTCATATGGAGGGGAATACCCTGCTGTGTAGGGTAGGTGTTGGTGTCAGGGAGGAGCATCGGATAGGGTACATTGGACGGGGGACTTGAGAATCCCTCCATTGGCTGAGAAGTCGAGGGCAAAATCCCTTCAGGATAGCTCACTGATCTCAATGGTGGGGTGTAGGCGAGAGGGGACATTTTTGGGATTTTGGACTTCACATGAGTTGGAGGGTACCTTACTGGAACTGTTGTGCCAGTGTGCGGATGAAGGGATGGTGGTGTGTCTGGAAAGGTGGAGACGGTGTCTTGCATGGATGCCGGCATCCCAAAGGGTGAATTCCCAAGTGATGTAGCAGCATTGTAAGGAGGTGGATTCCTTGAACCAGATCCAACACTTGAATCAGATGAAGACGAGGAATACGACAGTCCACTGCTAATCCCAGGGGATGACCCAAGAGCAGTTGGCTGTAGAGGTGGAGGGTGTGGCTGACCACCCCCACGGTCGTGGTACAACCTCTGCATATCCATCCCATAGGCCGGGTGCTGTTGGAGGTGATGCTGGTGGTACAGTCTCTGCTGGTCCCTAAGTACCATCAGTTCTCTCTGCTGCTCGTTGATGATCTGTTGCTGCTCGACAATTTTCCTCTGAAGATCATCAATCAACTTGCCTTGAGTGGCTCGATCTGGTATCGGCTTTCCCTTAAGCTTGAGTCTGATGGAGGAGGCGTCTATCTTCTTCGGCTCCTGTTGTGTTTCTTCTTTTACGGCCACAGTAGACTGGGACACCTTCCTCTTCTTTGTCCCTTCGCCTTCCTTGGATGTTCCAGGACACTCATCTGACTTTCTTTTTGCACTAGAAGTACCTAAAGCAAAGAAGCACAAAGAAATGCAGGGTAGAACCTTGACAAGAAGTACACTCTTAAGACAAACTAGTGCTAGCTCAAACTAGTTTCCAAGCCCTGTTTGGTTTGCAACAGCAGTGTACATGTACTTACTGTTTAGTAGTTAAGACATAGGTGGGAAGGCTGTATGGTATACAAAATGACGAGTCCCAAAGGCGAGTGCATTTTATATGCCGTACAGCCCGAGTGCCTAGTCTTAACTACTATAGCATCCGTTTGTGGACTTTGGGCAAGTGTTCGTGACTTCCCACAATTTAACGAAGCAATTTGAACGTTAAATATTGAGTTTCTGAAGGGAATTAGCGATAAGAATCCTAAGAAGACTTTCTCGGCCACAATCCTGATCTTGTGTTGACAAAGATTGTCTTCTTTCGGGTTCAATTTAGAGCATATTCCTTGCACTAATATCCATTAACCAATGCATCTAAAAAGTGATCCTGCCATTAAGACGGACACAATTCTGTTTTTGGCTTAGCCATAGATAATAGCACCTCATTCTGCTTTCTGCGGAAGAGGTGATTAATGTTCTCAAGAAAGTGCTCTTGCGAAAATAATAAAATAGCAGACAAACTGGGGTATAGTGCATTATCCATAAGACAGGTATGTCCGTAACAGAGGTGTCCGTAATAGAGGTGTGTAAGTGTACATAAGTACATACGTTCTTTTGCACATCTGTACATATGTACATATATGTATCCTGGTGCGGGGGTGTTATTCATTAACATCAAAGGAACCAACTTGAGTATATGTATCCTAGGTCAATTAGTCTTTTGCAGTGAGTACAATCCCGTGGACCAACCCAAGGAGGGGTTTATCTACTACGGTAAAACCGCTTTAATCTGCCACAATTGGGAATGTCCGTTTTATGGTGGCTTAGCGGGGTTGGCGGATTAACGAGGTTTGCACTCAGTACATGCATTATAATTCGTTTTCAGGAACTAGTGTGGATTAGTGAGGTTGGCGGATTATAGGGGGGGAGGGGGATTAGTGAGGTTTCACTGTACATGTATGTATGTACGTATGTATGTATGTACATGTATGTATGTATGTATGTACATGTACATATGTATGTACATGTACGCATCTACTCAAGAATATGTGGGTATGTAATATCACATGTCACTGAACATGTGAATTATGCCAGTGATACACGTACATACAAGTTCGAAGAACAATATACAATAACTCACAAGCATCTGTGGACTTCTTGTCAGCCGTACTTGACTTTTCATCTTTTTCCTTCTCCTTCTCTTCTCTCTTCTTTGCCAGGTTGAGCAAAGCCTGGTGCGCCATCTCCTTCGTTGGAATGGGTTTCTTGTCCTTGTGATAGCACATGATCTCCTCGACGATGGCTCCCTTGAGGGTCTCCTTTGAAGTGAGTTTCTTCTCAAAGTCGAAATTGAACTTGGAATGGCAAGTGTGTTCATCGTCTGGGTCATGATACGTGGAGAGGTAGGGGTGCCGCAGTGCATCCTCGATTGATATCCTCTCCTGTGGCTCTAGCCGGAGCATCTTGTCAAGAAAATCAAGAGCATCTTTGTGAGCTCCTGGGAACAGCACGTTCAGCTTGACACGCTCCTTTCTTGGTAGCTGTGTCAAGTATGATTTGACCCTCACGGATCCCACATCGTCGAGGAACTTCTCAGAAGGTGTGCCCAAGACGGACAGGATAAGGTTGAGCTGGTTAAGGTAATTCTTTCCAGGAAACAATTGTCGTCTTCCCAGCAATTCAGCAAAGATACATCCCACCGACCACACGTCAATGGAGAAGGTGTATTCGCTGAGTGAGAGCATCAACTCTGGAGCACGGTACCATCGGGTGGCAACATATTCAGTCATGAACATGGAATGGTCTTCGGGAGTGGAACTTAGCCCACGGGCCATCCCGAAGTCTCCTATCTTCAATTCACAGTTAGCGTTGACCAGAAGGTTGCTGGGTTTGAGGTCTCGGTGGAGTACATTTGCCGAGTGGATGTACTTGAGACCACGGAGAATCTGGTAGAGAAAGTAACGCGTGTGCTCGTCACTGAGGGGCTGGTTTGAATGGATGATATGGTGAAGGTCCGTCTCCATTAGATCTAAAACGACATAAACGTCTGAAAACGCAGACAGGTCTTCGGGCGGAGACATCACCTCGCGAATCGAAATAATGTTATCATGCTTGAAATGGCGAAGAATTTTCAGTTCCCTCAGGGTTCTCTTGGCAATGGTGACCATCTCGAAAGCACGCGGTATCTTCTTTATCGCCACTTTGTGACCATATCTAATATCCTTTGCAGCGCAAACAACGCCATACGCGCCAACTCCTAGGCATTCCAAGGCTATGTAGCGTGAATCGACTTCAAACTGTACCGTCAGGTTCTTGTGTTTGATGGTGTAGACGCGTTTCTCCGACATCTTTATAGCCTTCAATTCTCGAGTGCTTTCCCTACACTACGTACTGCGAAACATGGCTAAACGTGAATTGCAGTTCCCACTTTCAGCCAAAAAACTTGGAACGAAATTGGGATCGTATAGAGCAGAGACAAAATGGCCACTCGATTAGCACCGCTCAATAATGGCATCGGCCGCTATGTTTGCCAGCTGAAGCGATTAACTTTTAACTATTGTAAGGCTGGAGGAAGCAGTAAAGGAATGAGGTGATTTATGATGTGAAGACCACAAAATAAGGACCACATTTACCAAAATCTTGTTTTCTTTGCTTTCCAGGGAGTACATTGATCAGAGAGTAACTGGTTTCGCAGATAAGAATCCTGAAGTGGCTTTGTATGTTAGACACAGACCTTCCAGACACCCGAGACTAGTTGCTGAATACCGTATGTTGAGTTATTCTGCAGTATACTTCTCTTTTAGCAGTGTACTTACGTACACGTTAATGTACGAGTGTGTGTACCGTACATTTAAAGGTGCACATGTGTGTGTGTGTGTGTGTTAGTCCTGGATGGTATTGAAAATTATAACTAGTTGTAAACTAACTGACAGACAGATAGCTCGTATTAGCCAGTATAACTCACATTATCCTCCAATATTGAGGATAATATGAGAAGAGTTATTGAGGGCTGGTTAAAAATATTTTAGCACTATGTACCCGGGCCTATTGGAAACCTTAGCCATATATTGGAAAACTGCTGTTAGTCTTCCCTGTTTAACCTGGCTATTCTTGTACTGCAAATAGAGGTAACTACGTACACTTGCTCCTGAAAATGCTGATAATCGATATATTGGCTATTCAAAATTGTAATTATTGTGGTGTCAGTTATGGATTGATAATGATATAATGATATTGACTACTAATATTGATATATTGTCTAGGACTAGTGTGTGTGTGTGTGTGTGTGTGTGTGTGTGTGTGTGTGTGTGTGTGTGTGTGCGTGTGTGTGTGCATGTGTGCGTGCGTGTGTGTGTGTGTGTGTATGTGTGTGTGTGTGTGTGTGTGTGTGTGTGTGTGTGTGTGTGTGTGTGTGTGTGGTGTATTTTTGTATGTATGTGTAGAGGTGATTTTTAAGAAGATTCCTCTCTGCCAGTGTACATACATGTATACTTCACTCATGCCTCAACAGTAAATGGAAAGAGCAAGATCGTTTGTGTTAAGAATCTCACACCAGAAGAAATACAAAAGTTTGTCACGCAATTGAGAACTGAATCAGGAGCAAAGGCTGAGAAGCTGAAGAAGCCATGGCACACAGAACGCCCCAGTATACAGGGAAACTGGAACCCCTTTCTCAACCACTGACTGCACTTATACATCTATTTATGTATACGTACATGTCTGTACACACACAAATGCATGTGTGTATACAGTATATGAAAAACGTATACAATTTATATAGTCTTGAAACTCCAGATCTAACTTCTTCAACATCAGAGAAGTTGGATCGATCTGCATGGTTTCAAGACTATAATGAAAACACACAATATTGCATATGTACATGCATGTGCATATGTGTGAATATGTACACATATATTACATTCATACACATATATACACACACTTCCTGTTTTAGCTTTTAAAGATATACAACTTTCTATTAATTTTTAATGAACACTTCAACCCATATGATGGTTCTATATACGTATTTCTGTGATAATTATTAATATTTGATAATAATATATTAATATAAATACTTCAAAGATACTCGTGTTTCGTATGTGTGGCATTCTTCCTGCTACTTACATTCCTGGCTTGCATGCGATGTAGTAATAATTACAAAGTAGTATATATCGGATCGGAGAGCCCCCCTTTCATTGTCCTGTGCACTCGTCCGTCTCCCTTGTTTGGTCCTCAGGAGCTGGCGGATTCTTGTCCTCTGGTTTAGTGTCCTCTGCATTGTCTTCAACCTCCTGTTTTGCTTCTTCCTTGGGTTCGTTAGTTTTGTCAACATCTTCTGTCTTACTCTCGTCCTTGACGTCAAGTTTCTCCAGCTCCTCAGCAAGACTACTGTCATTTGTGCTACCTTCAAAACTGGCTATTTCCACTTGACATTTTTCAACCATTTCCTTAAATTTCTTGGCATCTGCACATGAATAAGTGCACAATACTAAGTACATGGAGTACAACTGCACTCCATAAAATATGAGCAAAACTGATTTGTTAGTACTAGTAAAGGAATAAGCATATCACTGGATACATATAGGACAGTCCAGTGTGACTGGTACACTTTCCTGAACCTCAGCAATCAACATCATTCGCCTAAAGGATTTCATGACTAAATATTCCATAAATGATGATTGATGGTTACAACAATGTTGATGGTGATGGTGGTGGTGGTGGTGGTGGTGGTGGTTGGACTAAACAGCTAGATGTGTACCTGTGGTTCTGATAAAGTAACTGGCAGTAGCTGAAACATGTATGTGTAAATATGTATGCACATACGTAGGTACGTACATGTGTGTGTGTGTGTGTGTGTGTGTGTGTGTGTGTGTGTGTGTGTGTGTGTGCGTGCGTGCGTGTGTGTGTGTGTGTGAGCACTTCCAAGAACTGATACATGTCAGCCATGCTGAGGTACTGTTGCAATGTTACACCAAATCACTCACTTTCTGCATTGCCAAATCTTATGGCAAGTTGTTCTCGCTTGACCTCCTCGTCTGCATAGTCTGCAAGTGTGCTCCACACCCAGGCTCGATCGCTTCCCACATTTGGTACCAGTTTGATTTCAGGGGTAACTGGAAAATTACCACAGAACTCACATATCCAACATGGCACATAGTGACTCTCTAGAAAGTGTATTTAGTGGAACCAGGAGCGCATAAAAGTTAGGCTGGGAAAGTCTTTCCCAACCTAACTATTACCGTATACGCTTTAATTTTCGCACGGTTTAATATTTGCAGTATTCGCGGATAGGAAGCCATCCGCGAAAGTTTAGACCCGCGAAAATTTAGATCGGGCTCTTGTGCAATGACAAAACATGGCCGTCCGCAAATATTCAAACGCGAAAATCACTAAAAGACAAAATCTGCAAAATATACACCCCGCGAAAATTAAAGTGCATACGGTATGCGCTCCTGGTTGAGCCTGCTTGAGTGCCACAAGTGTAGAATGAGTGCGTAGTATAGAAACCTACGTATGTGTACACTGGCCTATGGGGCACCTTTGAGATATTAAACACCTCTATGTACGCATGTAAGGATCGCCTGTCTACAGAAGCCAAAGACACATGGTTGCTTGAGTGGTCTTTCACTGTATCAGCACAATGAAAGACTGGTACACTCTGATTCTGCACTCTCTTCTTTGTCACACACACACACACACACATACACACACACACACACACATACTCACTGAAATGATTACAGCAAATCTTGTGAGTTTTGTCCCGTCTCATGACAATCCTGAATCGCATTTTGTCCTTGTGTTTGAGAATCCTCACATCCCCCACTCCTCTCTCCTTCCATTCCGGAGGATCACACTCCTTGTCCATTCGGTATAACTTGGATCGCCTGTACAGTTTGAAGGATTGCCTCTTGGTAACACGGAACAGTAATAAGGAAATCTTGGGAAAATAAAATTATGTTGCCATGGGATGCAGGCTATTTCTACGTATCCCATTTACAGAGGCATGGTACTCAGGGAAACAGACACTTGTGTAAACCCTACATGCTTCATCCTCGTCTACATAGCAAGTGTCCAGTTCCCACGTACTATACCTAATTGGGGTACAACCAATACATACATACATACATACATACATACATAAATACATACATACATACATACATACATACATACATACATACATACATATGTACGTACATACATACATACATATATACATACATACGTACATACGTACATACATACATACATACATACATACATACATACATAAATACATACATACCTACATATGTACATATCTACACACTTGTGTACACACATACATACACAAATACTTGCACACACACGTACGTACATGAATACATACATACATACGTATGTATGTGTATATCTCAATAAAAGTGGTGACTTTGTGCAGAGCTAGAAATAGCTGCCTACCATCTGCCATTTTCTGAACAAAACATGAACATGGCTGACCAAAATTGAGTTGGATCAGCCATTTGGCTGACTACTAAACTGAGAGCTAAGTCTCTGATATTGGCTATTACAGTTAAGTGCCAATTTGTTTCGCCAATCTCAAGGTTCAGTGATAAAATTACCTTTGTATTATGTATGTATGCGTGAATGTACATACATAATAGGAAATGGCTGACCGAACTTCGAAATGTCCTACCAATATAATAATGGGTAGCCATTCATCCCAGCAAATGTCAAATGCTATTTCTACCACTGCTTTGTGTATTATTACTCCCGGGGTAGTCCAGTGGTGTAGGCACTAGATACGTATGTAGGTGGACTATCACATCTGTGGTACAGGTGATGTATGACATACTCTGTGCACACCTACTGGCATACTTTATGCACAGCCACTGCTATACTGCAGGCCCGTAGCCAGGGGGGTTCGGGGGGTGCAGAGGCACCCCCCCCCCCCCCACTTAGAAGCCAGTTCCACCTGGGTAACAACACTGAAAATAAAACAGACATTCTAGCCTTATTTCATGAGAACTTACTGTAACTAATACTTTTTAGATTTACTGTATCTATATACTCCATCAATCCCTGAAATAAAGCTAGTATCCAAATACTTCTATCTCAGATTGTCCGTCCAGCAAAACGTAATCAGCCACAATGGCCATTTATGTAGCAAAAAGTTCCACTTTGGTCCAGAAGAACCCCCCCATCATTCAACGTGGCTATAGGCCTGTACTGGCGTACTTTGTGCACAGCCACTGTCCTGGGTTAGTTTCGCGTAGACAGACCACACCCCCTCCATTCTTGCGGGGGGGGAGTGGTCTGGCTACGCGAGACTAGCCCTGGGTCAGACTAGGCTGGTACAGTCAACTATAGAGTATCTA
>CAUJGJ010000025.1:2066400-2088900 GCA_963170055.1 Halisarca cf. caerulea
ATCCAAAAGCTTATGATTTTTTGTAAAGTGTTGTCACACATGCATGAACCTAACCACAGCTATAACATGAAGCATGGTAGTGGTTCATATTTAGGGATGTATAATATATAGACTGATGTAGCTCAGACCCAATCTTATAATTCCTCAGCCATTTTCAGGGACTGACGTGAGTAGGGTCTGCAGCTGGCTACATCAGACATGCAGCATAGCACAAAGTCTTGTCTAAGCACATTATACGGAGTAAGTGTATTCTGACTTGATGACCTTCCCCCATATTTCATGACATCATTTATGCCAACCAGTATAAAGTGATGTAAAACATGGAGCCCATGGCCTGGAAAATGTTGGCAACTCCAAACTCGTCCGAATATGACTACAACATGAAGGGATCAACACTGCTGTCACTAGGACAACACTAGTCTATAGCCGCTATAGAGCCCGTACTTTTCCTCCCGTCCGCGAGACTAGTGGCTAGACTAGGACAAACCAGCCCAATAGAGCACATTTAAATTGTTCCTGATTTATTTGTCACTGTATGAATTCATAATAACTATTAAACATTATGTTATGTATGTGTATTATGTTTAGCTGTTTTATTTTGCGGTGTCTTATTATTTTACTGTCCCTCATTTGTACCAGCCCGTGGTTGAAGGGATAGCATCCTCAATAATAACTGAATCAACCAATTAATAATATAACAGTCACAATAAAGAATTATAGACAAAATCAGGAAACAAAAAGACCACTGTCACATTATATGGGATGCAAGCAAGTGAATCATACACAGATGAATTTGTGCACAGTATATATGGATACATGGACAGGTCTAGCAACACACACATATAATTAAAGCCTTACAAAATAATGCCTGGACAGCCCTGAAATTTGGCAATTCTTTGCAGTCAAGGAGACACGGGCAGACTCGCGAACTCGCGGGGTTTGCAGCAGGCGGTGGAAGGCGTGAGCAGATAGGCCTATCCCATTCAGAAGGAAAAAAGGCAGAACTCGCGGAGTAGTGAATGAATTAATGCACAAGGTGGATAGTTATATACAGGGGGTAGGGGGGTAGTAACCACGTGCCCTTGTCATCCAGTTAGCCATGTCGCTGGTCAAGCGTCCTAGCTAGTCTCGGTCCCAGACCGATCCGCCCTATTTTTTATTATATGGACGGGCCCATGTAATAAAAAATAGGGCGGATCGCGATCGGTCTGGGACCGAGACTACGTCCTAGCATGGCTATAGCAGACATTTTGAGTACGCGCTCAGGAAGTTATGAGGGAAATCCCCTCCACGGCTTGCCTTGACTTGCCCCAAGAGCAATGGAATCTCTCGATAATCTCGACACAGCCACCCCTGAAGTAAGAAAAGCTCACCTTACAATGGAATTTTCTTTACTCTCCTCGTAAATCAAATTGCCATAATCAATGTCATAATACAAGAAAATGCTCCCAAATGGATCCACTTTGCATTTCCGTAATTTTTCCTGATTGGTAGTCTAATTACCAGAGAGTGCATATCGTGTGTACATTTTGCATCCATTCATATTTCCTCCGGTAATTGCATGACTAAATCTAAGAACAGTAGCTGTATCAATAGTTATTCATATCATGCAGTAGTTACCACTACCTCCCCTCCTGTTTTATATGCTGACGTCAGCATATAAAACAGGAGGACTGTCATTTATGCTAGCATTTGCTCAAGTACTCACATACACCCGTGCCTCCCTCTTGCCAGGCGCGCATGTCTTTGCACCTGTGTCCCAGTATACTTGTATGTCATGAAAGTAATAATATGACAATCGCCCCATTATTATGGTGTTGTAGTGAACTCTTGTTTATCTGATGACATCAGTTTTCCATAAATTTGTTGGATAAACCAGTTGTTGGATAATCGGATTCTATTCAATTTAGTGATTTCTGTGGTGTAGCGGACCAGTTTCTGGCATGCAGAATTGGGTTGACTGTGCCGGACTACTGTGGAACCTCTTTAAGACAAACTTTAGGGGACCCGCAAAATTATCGGAAGTTCTTCCTATCAGGATATAGTAATACATGTACAGTACTACAGCAGACTGCACAGGTCTTGGAAGCTAATTTGTGTTATGCATATTATTGGCGTAGGAATGATTTGTACTTTGGGGGGGCTCATTCAATATCATGTGCAATTCACGTGCAGTATAATAACTTGATTAATGTATGATCAGGCAAACATTGACTAGAATTATAAAATATTGGGGGGGGGGGGGGGCTATAGCCCCTTCAGCCCCCATGGTTCCTACACCTATGCATATTGTGTGATGGGCATTCACAACAAAACATTGGATAAAGGAGGTTTCTAGATAAAGGAGTACCTTATAAAACCAGATGTGACTGTATTTAGCTTCTCTCCCATTGCTTTCTTCCCAGCTTGGCCACCTTGTCCTCAAGGACGGTATAGATCTGGATCAGGTCATGACTGGAACTACGTTTGAGGTGGATTTGGACAGGTCCTCTGGGCCCCTGACTCCCAGTGACAAGTTCAAAGGAGAGGAGCTCTACAATCAGATCAGTCACCTGTCGTGGGCCGACACTAGTAGTACAAGTGAGAGCGACAATGAGGAGTTGTCACCGTTTGAGATTCAAGCTCGGAGGATGAGCAACATAACAGAGGACGGAGGTGTGAAGAAAAAGGTTCTTCGTGAAGGAGCTGGTTCGGTTGTCCCTGAAGGAGCACTTGTGAGAGGTGAATTGGTGTGTGTGTGTGTGTGTGTGTGTGTGTGTGTGTGTGTGTGTGTGTGTGTGTGTGTGTGTGAATGTGTGTTGTGGGTTTCTTATAAGAGAGAATACGGGTTTTCAGGCATTGAATATTAGTCCAAATTATGCCCACACCCTAGCAGCTGACTCAACCATTCTCTAACATAATGCAATCTGAAGAGTGTACGTATTTAGTATCATAACTCACTAGATACTTGTGTACTATGAACAATTTAAGTATGCACTTGTATCACTTTTGAGATCACCTGTGTTTGCGTTTCTTTATGTTGTTATGTTCTGTTTTATGTACGTATATGTTTGTATTCAAAGTCCACTACAATGGGTACTTGGAGTATGCAGATGAACCGTATGACTCCACTCGACTCAGACACAGACAGTGGCAGTTCAAGCTTGGAGAATGTAAGTGTTCTTGTGTGTGTGTGTGTGTGTGTGTGTGTGTGTGTGTGTGTGTGTGTGTGTGTGTGTGTGTGTGTGCGTGTATGTGTGTGCATACGTACGTGTGTGCGTGCGAGTGTGTAATGTTTGCAAATGAAACCTGTCAATATAATCCACACATTTGGTTCCAAAATTTTCCCCATGTACGGAATGCTAGATTGACGTACGTATTTCTGTATGTGTCAAGTATGCAGAATATCTGACGGGGTGTTTGTTTGATGGAAAGTCTTTCTATTTTCAGCTGCCATTCCCGGGTTGAGTGTGGCCATTGCAACCATGAGACGTGGAGAGCTATCGAGGTTTCTCATTTCCCCACAGTATGCCTTTGGTGAGCGCGGATGCCCACCTCGAGTTCCTCCGAATAGCACAAGTGAGTAGTTGTGTTGAATGACCACTTGCCAATGTAATCTGTGCGATGTATGTTTTCACTTGTTTAGTTCTGTATGAGATTGAACTGATGAGTTTTGTTGACTACAAATCAGCTGACGAATATGCGTCTTTTCCAGAGGTACGTATGTATTGTAATTTGTTGTAGCACGTATGTGTGGTGTTTTACTCCGTGGGTCATATGAATTCAGTAGTGAAGTCTGCAGCTGTATAGTATATACAGTGGGATCTCTGGTAGTGGACGCTCTGAAATAGGGACAATCTCTCTACAAAGGACACAGCTTGAGGTCCCAAGATATTTTCTCTCTCAAGTTTCAATACATTTTGGACTTCCCAGTAAAGGACAACCTCCTTACAAAGGACAAAATAACTGTCCCAAAGTGTCCTTTATTTGGAGATTCCACTGTATTTGGAAGTTTCTTCAAAAGGGGGACAAGCAGGGCTGCATACAGGATTCGGGGCTAGGGGGGGGCAAATTGAGCTTCCTGAAATCTTAGGGGGGGCACCGCAATATGGGAGTTTATAGGTGTACAGAGACCGGGGGGTGGTGGGTGGGTATTATAGGTAGCAATGCTATGTGGGGGAGGGGGTATTATACAGTTCAAGGGGGTTAAGGGATTGGTGACAGTGGTCTTGAGAAAAATTTTCAAAATTATAGCATAAAAGCTTGTTTTTCATCCATTTTCCAACAAATTCTACTTTTCAGGAACCGAATGCCCCCCCCCCCCCCCTAAATGCGGCCCTGACAAGTTAGGTATTGATGAGTTCAGGGGGTGGCCATTGTAAACTGAGCGGTCCATAGGTGGAAAAATGAGTTAGTGTGGGAGGGGAAGAAAGATCTGCAGGTGAATTCCCTCCTCGTCACATGACACCCCACATCTACCCTTCATACTACTGGGTGTGTTTAGTTCATTGTTTTCTCTCCCTATACATAATACTCATTTTTCAAAATGTTGTTGTTTAGGAAGAAAAGAAAACTGCTACCTTTGATCAATTGCTGGAAGTTGCAGCTGCTGAAAAATCAGTTGAGAATTCACACATGCACCACATTGTACATGTGCATGTACACCACACTGTACAGTACATGTGCACCACACCGTACATGTACATGTGCACCACACCGTACATATACATGTGCACCACACCATACAGTACATGTACATGTGTACCACACCGTACATGTACATGTGCACCACACCGTACATGTACATCACACCATACAGTACATGTACATGTGCACCACATCGTACATGTACATGTGCACCACACCGTACATGTACATGTGCACCACACCACACTGTACATGTACATGAGCACCACACCAAACAGTACATGTACATGTGCATTCACTGCATTGTGGTCTTATCTGGTGATGGGTCGACCTAATCCTCGTCTAATTCTTTGCTTAAGAGCCACCATTTTTAATTACCACTAAAATGGGGGGGGGGGGGTCCGTGAATATGCGAATTTAGGCTAAGGGGAATTTTTTGAGAATTTGATGAAATTGGGAATACCAAGAGAATTAAACATCGCAATAATACAGTAGTCTGCAATTTCACCATATGTGTAGTAGTTAAGAAGATTGTGAAATGGCTCAAACTTACAACATTCACTATTTTTGCACATCTCAACATTTGTCACTTCAAGCTACAGTTTGCTCCCACTGGAAAGATTGGTAATGGATGTAATCTACAAATAAGTATTAATTTACTTTTTAATCAGGGAAACAGGTGAAAATATCAAATGACATGCAAAAAAATTCCTCCTGTGCAGAACGTTAACTAATTATAATTGCAATGGATAAGACACACACTCATGCACGTATACGTACACACACACACACACACACACACACACACACACACACACACACACACACACACACACACACACATACACACACACAAGCACACACACACACACACACAACGCACAGACATCACATACTATAGATACTGCTTATTTTTTAGCTTGGAAATGACTTATTTGAGCAAAGGGTCTACTCAAAGGCAGTCTTTCGATACAACAAGGTACAGTATGTATATACATAATATTTGAGAGTTGTATTTGTGAATTGCATACAGTCAATATGTAGTATTACGCTTTTCAGGCTTTAGGTCTGATTGAGGATGTTCGCCTGAAAGACGAAAGAGAAGAAAAACTGTGGAAATCTGCTCTATTGAAGCTTTACCTCAACTTGTCTCTTTGCCATCTCAAGCAGAAGAAAACGCAAAAAGCTGCTAGATTTTGTCATAAAGCTTTGGATCTTGATGAGAATAGCGTCAAAGCTCACTTCAGACTAGGCCAGGTAGGTAGGTGGATGTGTGTGTGTTGGCCAGGTAGGTAGGTGGATGTGTGTTGGCCAGGTAGGTAGGTGGATGTGTGTTGGCCAGGTAGGTAGGTGGATGTGTATTGGCCGGGTAGGTAGGTGGATGTGTGTTGGCCAGGTAGGTAGGTGGATGTGTGTTGGCCAGGTAGGTAGGTGGATGTGTGTTGGCCAGGTATGTAGGTAGGTGGATGTGTGTTGGCCAGGTACGTAGGTAGGTGGATGTGTGTTGGCCGGGTACATAGGTAGGTGGATGTGTGTTGCATTTATGTATTTGAAAGCATACGATGGCATGCCATACAGTAGTAGAGTGCCCCCTGTGTTAAAGACCACCTGTCTATAGAGACCACTTTTAGGTTGCTCTATGGGCCATCTCAGTGATTCTGGTGCACCACTATGTATGGACCACCTGTCTACAGAGAACACTATCACTTGTCCCTTGAGTGGTCTCTATGGACTGATGTGTACCACTGTACTTACCTACACAAACTGTACATTCGCACAAACCGCATTATGTGTATGGACGTGGAGAGGTATTCCCTTGGAGGAAGGAGGGGTGAGGGACTGGGATGGTGGTGTAGTAAGATGTATCGATCCTGTCCTCCAACATACACACACACACACACACACACACACACACACCTCTTGAAACAAGTTGCATATTTGCTGTCAACCACTCTCACTCCACTTTGACCCTGCAGGCTTTCATGCTTCAAAGTGAATTTGAAAAATCCAAAAAGCACCTTTTGAAAGCTGCGAAACTTTCTCCCGGGAATTTGGAAATAAGGGAAGAGATACAGAAATTGGAAAGGTATATACATTTAGCATGCATGTGTGTACATCTGTACCATGCATGTGTGTACATCTGTACCATGCATGTGTGTACATCTGTACCATGCATGTGTGTACATCTGTACCATGCATGTGTATACATCTATACCATGCATGTATGTACATCTGTACCATACATGTGTGTACATCTGTACCATACATGTGTGTACATCTGTACCATACATGTGTGTACATCTGTACCATGCATGTGTGTACATCTGTACCATGCATGTGTGTACATGCATGTATGTACATCTGTACCTTGTGTGTGTGCATTTGTACCTTGCATGTGTGTACATCTGTACCATGCATGTGTGTACATCTGTACCATGCATGTATGTACATCTGTACCTTGTGTGTGTGCATCTGTACCATGCATGTGTGTACATCTGCACCTAGTCTAGCTGCTAGCCCTGTATTTTTCCTCCCGCCTATTTTTCCTCGTGGGTGGAAGGAAAAGTACGGGGCTAGCGGCTAGACTAATCTGTACCATGCATGTGTGTACATCTGTACCATGCATGTATGTACATCTGTACCTTGTGTGTGTGCATCTGTACCATGCATGTGTGTACATCTGCACCTAGTCTAGCTGCTAGCCCTGTATTTTTCCTCCCGCCTATTTTTCCTCGTGGGTGGAAGGAAAAGTACGGGGCTAGCGGCTAGACTAATCTGTACCATGCATGTGTGTACATCTGTACCATGCATGTGTATACATCTATACCATGCATGTATGTACATCTGTACCATACATGTGTGTACATCTGTACCATACATGTGTGTACATCTGTACCATACATGTGTGTACATCTGTACCATGCATGTGTGTACATCTGTACCATGCATGTGTGTACATGCATGTATGTACATCTGTACCTTGTGTGTGTGCATTTGTACCTTGCATGTGTGTACATCTGTACCATGCATGTGTGTACATCTGTACCATGCATGTATGTACATCTGTACCTTGTGTGTGTGCATCTGTACCATGCATGTGTGTACATCTGCACCTAGTCTAGCTGCTAGCCCTGTATTTTTCCTCCCGCCTATTTTTCCTCGTGGGTGGAAGGAAAAGTACGGGGCTAGCGGCTAGACTAATCTGTACCATGCATGTGTGTACATCTGTACCATGCATGTGTGTACATCTGTACCATGCATGTATGTACATCTGTACCATGCATGTGTGTACATCTGCACCATGCATGTGTGTACATCTGTACCATGCATGTGTGTACATCTGTACCATGCATGTGTGTACATCTGTACCTTGTGTGTATGTACATCTGTACCTTGTGAGTATGTTTCTATCATGTGTACAGTGTGTACAAATTTCTGCCCACATTGATTTGCAATGTAACCTGTCCACAAAGACCTCTCAAGGGTCACACAAATAGTGGTCACTGTAGACAGGTAGTGATTTGAGAGGGGTACTTTGTCTTCTCTGAGGTGGAATATGTGCCATGCTACCCACAGTGGTTTTTATAGGCAGGTGGTCCTTGTACACCAAGACTGTATAGTGTACTGTTTGCATGCTTATGCTATTGAACACGTTACCCTTGGTATACTGTTTGAACAAGCATATATCCCATTCAAATTTGCAGAACACATGAGCAGTTCATGCCCCATCTTTGGGGAAAATTGTCACAATTGCACAATATTTGTGAGTAACAGCCGTAAAAATGGCTACTGTTTTTTTAAAAGGGTTGATAATTATCTCTTCAGCCTTTCAATTGTATTATAATAATATAAATGCCTAATAAATAATTGTACAATGTCGATTCGGATTGGTTGATTCTCGCTTGGTGTTGTACAGTGTGTGTAACTGAACACGTCTGCAAGGTTTTGATGGGGCAGTAGATTGGCCTGGGAACTACAGTGCGTACAGTGAACCTCTACAATCCGGCACCTTATAATCCAACATTCTCTCTAGTCTGACCACATGTGAGAGACAATCACTATGTATAGCTATACTTAGAATCACTTGATTATCTGACAAACTTCTATAATCTTCCATCTATTTTGAGGCCCATGGAGTGTTTTATTGTGTATGTCAGACATTCTGGCAACATGCAGAGTTTGTATACACTTCATATTTCAGAAGGTATTTTCAACACGATGCAAAATATAACAAACAAGAAAACAGCTTTCTTTGTGGGTGATAAACTACTAGAGTTTTGGTTAGTTATCATACATATCTTTCCTTACTAAGACACTCAAATAATGAAAGTTTGGTTGCTCAGTAGATGTTTGTAACCATTTTGCTTTGCCCTAGCGAGGTACCCACTCCTTGCAGCCTTAGTTAGGTACCCACTCCTTGCCACGCTGCCAGTCCTCATAGAACACTTTGTAAAATTCTTTGACGACTGTAGAGCCCTCCATGATAACGAGAAAGTCACGATTGGCGTGCTGCCATCCTGAGGATCCATATGGTGGGAAAGTGGCTGCATCCGGAAAGTCTGAGGGACTCCAGTTTCCTATGCGGGAGAGGGTGGGGGGTATAGGTGTATCACCGCACATACAGTAGAACCTGCCTAATCCAGCACCTCTATAAACCAGCATTCTCCTAAACCGGTCAAGGTTCTCAGGCACCGACCATTAATTTACCATACAAACTGACCTCTATAATCCAGCAACCTGCTAATCCAGCACTGTTTTGCATTCCCCTATGGGTGCCGGATTAGACAGGTTTCACTGTATCATTTTATAGCTGTTGTATCTCAAGACTCCCTGATATGTGTGAGCATGTGCATCTGGCTGTATGCTTGCTACACAAGGTGTTTACACTGCGCTGAAACATTAAACTTCCTCTGGGAGATTAAGTAAAACACTGGGGCAAGGTACATATGTACTACCAAAGCAACTGCCTTCAGACGTTTGTCAGTGTGACTTACATTAATCGGCAACCATATACGTTTATATGTATTGTGTTGTTGCATTTGTGATGTGTGTATGTACAGTATGTTACTACTGAGCTTGTAGAATGTACTGTATGTTGCTTATTGTCTGTTGTGTGTAACCATACCTGAGCTGAGATGAACAGTGGCGTTGTCCACTATCCAAAACTTCTGGTGAGAAAATTCATAGTAAGAAGGAGTTTTCTGTATGAGGCCGTTCATGCCACCGTGATACAGCTTGCTGTAGCATACCTGAAAGGAAAGTATTTGTATGATTGTGTGTGTGTGTGTGTGTGTGTGTGTGTGTGTGTGTGTGTGTGTGTGTGTGTGTTCAAAATAGGTGTTTATACATGCACATACAGTATGTTTATTTTCAATGAATGGTACGTAGTCTATGTAATATACACAGACACTAACTTGTGCAAGTTTCCAGTCCTCGTAGTCATATATCCTATCAGACACCAGCAACTGTACATCGATTCCTTTCTTGAACAAGCTCAGAATGTTGTCGCAAAGCTGATTGTCCGTGACCTGGTATATCATGAGATAAAGGGCACTCTTTACGCTTGAGAGTGTGTTAGATACGGTACTCAGGGCATCATCGGGAGCAGTGTAAACTTCCCGTACAGGAGCTGAAAATGTGGTAAGAGGTGTGACATATGCACCGGGTATTTGTGGGGGAGACGGGACATTGACGGGGAGTGAGGCTGTGCTTGTGATGTATGCCATGGCAGATGAATTGTAGGTCTGTTGAACCTTGTAGTCAACTCCTTGGTCCCAGTCATTCTCAAACACAGAAGCGTAGAAATTAACTGCAGAGCTGCTGGCATCAGTCAAAACAACCCCAGCCTCCCTATTCTTCATGAATGACGTATGACTGAAGTTGACTGAAGATACCGAAGTCTTCTTCCCCTTGTCCACCATCATGTATTTGGTATGCATGAAAGTGGTTGTTGTGTAGAAGCGAATTTGAATACCGTTGAGGGAAAGCCAGTCCAAGGGCGCTATCTTTCCATCGCATGTCTTTGCGTTGTAGTCATTGGTGAGAAGGCGCACTTTTATGCCTTTCTTGTGAACCGCATTGAGTAAGGCGGGAAAAACTGGAAACGCCTCGTTTCTCATGTCCTCCAGGCTACATCCCTGGCAGCCTTTAAAAGGCGTGCACTCGCTCCAACTGTCAAAACCTGTGCACACAACAAGAGTTGTCGAGTAGTTGTTGCAAAATAACAGAGACGTACAAACATTAAAATTTCTACCGCGTTCAGTATTGCAGTCTGTTACACAGTACCCTTCAAACGAAAACGGTACCATGTCAACTCACCTGGGGTAAACACATCCAGTGTTTTTTCTGCCTCTTCGATAAGTTTGACGTACGTGTCTATCGAGTGGTCGGGAGAGAAGAAGGGAGTGATGGAGGTATCGCCGCTGCATGGAACTGGCTTAAACTTGGAATGGTAGGTTATCGTTTGGTGGTCATAGCTTGGGTCTGAAGTTGAAGCTCCAGTTGTGAGTAGGGACAAGAACGTCACAAGCAAGAAGCCTCCGTCCATCACTCCAGTAGCTCCCTTCTGCTCCTCCGCAGAAATGCTAAAGAGGGTTGGGCTTGCTCTCGCGGGCTAGTGGTTGTATATACGTATTCCGGAACGTTTTCCGTAATCTAGCTTTCACTGTAGTTTCCTGAATTATACCAGTCCTACATTACCTGGTGGTCCTCCGTGCACGGACAGTGCAGTAAAACATGGCGAGATAAGCGAAGATAATATAGGAGGAATGGCATTTTGAAACTAAAAATGAGATCTGTATTGCTTGACCCCAGGGTAGGCCTTTTACCACGTAGTAGCAAGTCACTTGTAAATTTGTAAGATCAAATTGAGCTTACATGGATGTATTTTGTGAAAGTGAAACGTAGTGTTAAACTATTCGTTTGTGAAGTTGTCATGTGCCAGTGTCCCAACTAAAATTATGAGAATTGACAGAGTACAGTAGAACCTCACTAATAAGAACACTGTTAATGAGTAATACCTGTTTAGGAAGTACAAGGATACGATACCCCAGCTTATAACCCATAATACCAATCTATATGGTTAGCAAGTATTACTGATAGTGAGTAGCAATTTGGAGGGTCCCCAGGTGTACTCACTAACGAGGTTTGACTGTAGATTGATGCATCACAAAGTCCTTGTAGCATACTACGCATTGCATGTGTGTGTTTGCATACATGACAGTGATGCGTGATGCGTGTAATAATATTATGCCCTACTTTGGAAAATTTTATTAAATGAAAGTTTCCTCTAGGTGAGGCAGAAATATTCACGATTTATCAATTTGTGTTGGTCACCAACTTACCATTGTGCAAGTACCAAACCATGATTGTTTGTATACTAAAAATAAGCCTACTTGCAAAATTTGAAAATAGTTCTAGGTCGATGTGAAAACTTCCCATATGTGGTATGTGTTCTTGTTGTGTTGATGTATGTAATATTTTCACAATAATAAGATTAATTTCATGAATTCAACTGATTTCCTGAATTGATTGATTGATTGATTGATCTTATTTTTATAGAATTGTGGATTTCTTACTATAGGTATGTGTTTTTCCTGCGTTAATTTATATACATTTTGTTCCTTTGTAAAGGACTGTGCAGAAATTCAAGTCAATTGAAAGGGAAGTCTCCATGAGAATGTTTGCCGACGTACGTTCAAAGCAAGGTATGCACTGTGGTTGATGAGTAGATGTAGTCTTATGTGACGGTGTACTGGGATGGCGAACCATTCTGTCAACATTACAGACTGGCGATTCATAGGAACTGGTGTTTGTGTTTTGGTGGCTTTCTGTGAACTTGTGCATGTTCTGTAGTTCAGGTGAGAGCCCCTCTTATTGTCTAGGACAGTGGATCCTCCAAATAAAGGACACTTTAGGGATATCATAAATTCAACTGATTTGTTCTTTGTGGAGAGGTTGTCCTCTTTAGGAGGTTCAACATGTATCAAACCTAGAGGAAGGAATAATATTTGGACCTCAGGTCATGTCCTTTAAAGAGAGGTTTACCATACTGTTCCCTTATTTGGGACAGTCTGTTGTCTGCGGTTAGTCTTGTCAACCAGACCCTGTTTCACCTCGTTTATTATGATTAGCCATTTATTACATGCTCAGCAACAAGGCAAAACAGGTTCTGGTTGACGAAACTAGTTAGGGTCCCACTGTTGTGCCAAAATTGTTGCAATATTTGCACCAAACTGCAATCCTAAGATGTAGTGAACAAAACTGATGTCCTAGGTTTTGGGTGTACCATATCAAAGGATGCGGTATTTTACAATTTTAAGATTTCCATCCCTGAAAGAAACCATGCTAGGAAACCTGGGTTGCATGAGTACTCCTGAATAGTTGGCACTCCTGCTCTAGCTCTTCCTACCTTGTGAAGTATAAAGCTCTTTTTGTAGTTGGTCCGTGATGGTCCCTACTAATCGAGTGTCTCTGTATCCGATTGTATAGTCCGACAGTGCTGATAATGAGGTGTTCATCCTTGTTATATCACAGTGCCAAATAGATACACAGTGGAACGTCTGTAATCCAACACCTTGTTAATCCAACATTCTCTCTAATCTGCCCATCTTACGAGGTGCAGTTACCACCCAAGATTTCACCAGAAACATGAATGGTTAAGAGTTAAACGCTAAGAGTCACTCCATAAACTACAACCTATAACTTAGCTCTTAATTGGACATTTTTTCACACCCCATCGAGTGTTGGATTAGAGACGTTACACTACATATGGCTGGAACAAACATGGTGATCTACCATGTACTTCTATCCCGACGTGTGTGTAACATCTTGTTAGTCGTGTATACTTCTTATGATGTACCACAGGTGCAGTGTGCGAGGATAGCGACAATATGGCTGCCATTCAGGAACAGCTTGAGTAAGTTTGAATGCATATAAAAAGTGTGCTTGTTCTCGTTTGAATTGCAAAATACTTTGAGGTTCTGTATCAATGCATTGTACAGTGGAACTTGCTTAGTACATGTACACATGCCTCAAAGGTGACACAAAATCATTTCTTATTATCAGAGGTACAGTACTTACTATCAGGGTTGGTTTGTGTACAAGAGGTATACACAGGGACAGAATGAGGAATACTTGCTATCCAGGAGTACGTACTAAACCAGGTACAGGGTTGGTTTATGTACATGAGGTATACACAGGAACAGAATGAGGAGTACTTACTATCCAGGAGTACGTACTAAACCAGGTACTTACTATCAGGGTTGGTTTATGTACATGAGGTTTACACAGGGACAGAATGAGGAGTACTTACTATCCAGGAGTACGTACTAAACCAGGTACAGGGTTGGTTTGTGTACATGAGGTATACACAGGGACAGAATGAGGAGTACTTACTATCCAGGAGTATGTACTAAACCAGGTACTTACTAAGCAACCTCCACTGCATTAAGCTGCATTATTGACTACGTATGAATGTGCATCAACAACATGTGTTTGTGTACATTGCGTAGTTTGCATGCTTTTACCATCAGATGAAACACGTGCACAGTTGCTCACATGAATTAGATGTTTGTGTAATAATATATTATACAGTACATGTGCACGTCCTCACACACACACACACACACACACACACACACACACACACACACACACACACACACACACACACACACACATCACACACACACACACACACACACACACACACACACACACACGTATGCACACACACATACGCACACACACGCACACATGCACACACAATTAAAGGTGCTTCCATCTATAGGTTAACTACTCTAGACTGATGAATTTTATTGCACGTACTATAATATGATGCTCCTATTTCATGCTGTTGTGAATGTGATGGATTACAATACACCATGTGTGTTTTGTGTCCTGTTCAGAGAACTAAAAGTTTCAGAAACTCAGACGCAGATTGTTTTTCCCAATACTCTTGATGACAAGGATCTGGCAGTGGCCAAACATCTAGCAGAAGGCATGGATTTGGGCTGGGAAGAACTCCCAAAGGGCTTGAAGGTGTTCCAGAAGCTCGCAGACGCTGATCATGACGGACAGTAGTTGTGTATGCTGAACTGCAAAGGATATGCACAAGCCTTGTGGGCATGATTTTACACCACTAAACTGCTATGGCATTGTACTATGTACTGCTGTAATGAAATGAATATTTTATCACACGCCAGTGATCAACCGAAATAAAATATAATTAATGGCAGAACTGCCTATTATATCAAATTAATTTAGATTCCTTATATGATTGCATGGGCTGCATGTGCCTCTTCAGACAAAATGCAATGCATGTATGTGGAAAGGCTGTACTATGGGGTGGGCCCGGGTGGGTGCGGGCCGGGGGCCATGCACTAGGGCCAGGCTCATGCATGCAAGTCCCCTTTGCATGCCATAAACTATGTACACGATTTCGATTGGACTTGTAACTGCATTCATGCATATGCATGCAGTTTGTACATGCATGATATAACCATGTACTGCATGCAGATCGACGTACATGTTACTGTTATACAGTGAAACTTCTATATAATATAAGGATGCCGTAGGGACTGCTGTTAATTGTCCTATGTACAGTCAAACCTCGTTAGTGAGTACACCTGGGGACCCTCCAAATTGCTACTCACTATCAGTAGTACTTGCATGCTAACCATATAGATTAGTATTATGGGTTATAAGCTGGGGTATCATATCCTTGTACTTTCTAACCAAGTATTACTCATTAGCAGTGTTCTTACTAACGAGGTTCTACTGTACATAGCTGTTTATATAGTGGTGTCCTTATAATTTGGATATGTCAACGGGCATGAGGGATGGAATATTATATATAACATTATATTTAATGTCATTATAGTATATTTGAATATAGATATAGTACAAAAATACGTACATAAACATAATTTAATGTATCTTTTCTGGTACATACCGTGCCTACTCACCTCTATCTAATATAGTTTCTGCATGTGTGATGGCAATGTCAGCCTTGTATGATTGATATCGATCATTCATATTTGTGTCTGGATCTTTCCCTGTTGGAGGTTGTCTTGTGAGCTCTGAACACAGGTAACATGGCCACCCTCAGGATTGCCAACAGTGGGACAATAATGTACATTCCATATGCCAACCAAAACATCTTGATGTCTTTGGCCGCATGTTTCCCCATTGTCTGCTCGGCAACGATGGGGACCATTGACAAGAGGAGCCCCCAACCCCACATCAATGCTGCAAGACAAGGAAAACAGAACTGATGAAGTAAGAGGAGACTGTGCTACATTATTCTACAGTGAAACCTGTCTCCAAGACCATGCACCTGTGTACAAGGATGACCTGCTGGTAGACCACTATATAAGTATGCTGGTCCAAATAGATCACCTCAGCTGTACCAATGCACCTCTGTACGAGGACCACCTGTCTAAAGAGGCCACTGTAGGCGGAGCCATAGGCCACCTCGGCTATACCAATGCACCTCTGTATAAGGACCACCTGTGTAAAGAGGCCACTGTAGGCGGACCCATAGGCCATCCGGGCTATACCAATGCACCTCTCTATGAGGACCACCTGTGTATAGAGACCACTGTAGACTAACCCATAGGCCCCCACAGTTATGCCAATGCATCTCTGATTGAGGACCACCTGTCTATAGAGACCACTGCATGTAGGTTGACCAATAAGGCACTCCAGTCTCACTCTCATGTAATCAGATCTTTACTTGGCTCTTTGAGGCTTGGATTAAGCTACGTGAGACCATAGGTTGGAGTATCTATGGTGAGACTACATCATACAATGGAACCTCCGAATAAAGGACACTTTGGGGACAACATAAAAATTGAGCTGATTTGTTCTTTGTAGAGAGGTTTTCCTCTTTGGGAGGTTAAAAATGTACGTATTATAGGAATTGTACTGGGACCGTAAGTCATGTCCTTTGTAGAGAGGTTTATTATTCTATCTCCCTATTTGGGAAAGTCCGCTATCGGAGGTTCTTCTGTATAACAAAAGCACTGTCTATGCTGCTGCTGCTGTTTCCTAACCACCAACTCCACAGTAAGTGTGACCAATACATTCAGGAGCTAGACTGATTGATACACAAAGGCACAGCACAGAGACACACAAACATACTTGGAGCTCTAATCCACTCCCTTTCATTCAGGAAAGCATAGATAGCAGCAATGTAGTATGGTAGGTAAACGAGAGGACTGAACACAGCTAGAATTTTGTACCTACATTGGGGAAGACGAAAACACAACTATTTTACACAACTCTCTTTTTTAAATTACAATAATAATCACTACTTATGCGTGTGTGTGTACGTGCGCGTGTGTGTGTGAGTGCATGTGTGTGTGAGTGCATGTGTTGTGTGTGTGTGTGTGTGTGTGTGTGCGCGCGCGCGTGTGTGTGTGTGTGTGTGTGTGTGTGTGTGTGTGTGAGTGCATGTGTGCAAGTGCATGTGTGCAAGTGCATGTGTGTGTGTGTGTGTATGAGTGCATGTGTGTGTGAGTGCATACGCACGCATGCGTGTGTGTGTGTGTGTGTGTGTGTGTGTGTGTGCATGCGTGAGTGCATAAGAGTCTCTAATTGTGTGCACATTTTGTATACATGTGTAATGAGCCATACACACAGTACAGCATAGATAACCAGTTTGTCCCACTCATACACAATAATACTTTGAGAGGAGTCTATAAAACCATAAAAAGGACACAAATTTACTGTCTCTCTGTGCACAGGCTGTCCTTTTGCAACTACTATCATAATAATAATAATCATGAATCACGGTATACAGTGGGGCCTTCTATTCTGGACACCGTGGGACCAGAAGGGACTGTCCTGATGATTGAGGTGTCCTCATTTAAAGGGTTGAAGATGTACTATAGCAAAGCATATAGTCAAGAATTTGGTTCCAGTGGTATGTGTCCACATAAGATGGATGTCTGCAATTCAGGGAGCTGGATTAGAGGGGTGTCTGCAATTCAGGGGGCTGGATTAGAGGGGTTCTGCTGTAGTGGCTCATACGTATGTAGGGATGATGCAGAAGAAACATGACCACCGAACGTATTTCTGCTAAAAACTCACTTCAGATACATTTTGGAGCTTCAAAATGTACTTATCTGGCTTTTTTGACAACTTATTATGGTTCTTGTTATCATATCATACTATGTGCTCCAGTTTTCAATGGTTTGAATTTTGCAAAACCTCAAAACCTGGACATCAGCAATTTTCACACTTTTGGTTTCATTGGCAGCCATGTTGTTTCATTGCACAAGAGCCCAATCAAAATTGTCATGAGTATATATATAAACTTACAGATAGCTTCCAGTCCATGATAATTGTGAGTATTAAACACCATGAAAGATAAAACAGTATACTGTAAACGTTGGTTGTTTAGCGTAGGTGCTTATAGGTGTGGCAGTAAGGAAATAGGCGTTTGACAAAGAGCACCCGTTTAATAGCCATACATTAGCCATGCCATTCTCCAATATATCCCTTAATAACAACAGCCAGGTAGGTACTTAACAAAAGATATATGGGCTCCTAACATCCAGCAGTGCTTAATATTCAGTGTTTACAGTATGGTACAAGTAGGCCATCCCTGGAAGTTAAGCATGCATATGCAGTGAAGATGGGGCACTATCCTAACTGTGAGGCATTTGACGTGTCTTTCCCTGCCCCCTCCCCCCCAACAACCAAGACTTGAAGAGAGAATGACCTACTGTAGCCACCACAAAATATAAAATTCAATTTGATTGTTTGTGTGTGGGCGAGTGTGTGAGATACTGGGGTTTAAGAGTAGCCTCTGGCTAATATCTGACCCAGTTAAAAGAAAAGAAATAATTGCTATAATTATTGAACACTTTTAATCACATACTGTAACAATTGGAGGCAAACTTCAGTAGTAATTCTTAGGATAGTATGTACAGACTCTGCATGGGATACTACAGGTATTGATGCCTTTGATTTCATGAATTTCACACATGTGTGGTTAGGCAAAAACGAAAGTTTTAATCAGAAATTTCTCTAAAATCTCTACAGGTGCTTAGCACAAGCTACTCCATTGGCTAAAATAAAACATAAATTATCTTCACAATAACCATATGCAAAACTTTAACTTGGTGTAAGTTTCAATACACACATGTATGTACGTATATGATAGTGGCTACCCCATTCTCTCTTTCTTCTTCATGTAAAGGGCTCAAAACAAACTGAATGTAAATATTTCTGAAAGCAAACACTTATTTAGTGTACCCTCAATAGCACTCTCTAACCACGTTCTCACACACCTAGATCAACTCTAGTCTTGTGTACTGGACCCCACACTGAGAAGGGTCCTCCCCCAGTCCAACCTTTCTTGGCGTGGGGTTTGGTACGTGAGACTAGGCTGACTCCTCCATTCTTATTAATTTCATTTGGTTTGTTAGACTAATAGATTACATAACAAAAATGGAGGAAAGGACCATCTACACCAACTACAGTTCCATTGTAAATCTACATCTCATGTGGGTGATCCTCCTTGTATGTTGTTCTACTCACCACAGTGGGTTGACTGCTAACAGTACGTCAACTTCCTCGCACCACCAACGATAGTACTCCAGGATCGCATCCGGAGGCCACAGCCTGTTCACATCCGCTTTCAAGTTGCCGAGGTCACCATGCACAGCTTGGGTGAAGTCTAAGTACAAGGAAAGCACATACATGTCAATAAGTCATGAATGTTCATTACTATGTAGTCCAACTTGTCACCAGTCAATTGAGCTTCTTGTGGCATAAGCGAGAGAAATCAAAAATTAGATGTTTTTTGTCTGTGGCCTCCATCAGCTGTGAAGGTCCACTGACCGAAATTTCCTGATTTCTGTCTTCTCTCTCGATTGTGCTATGAGAAGCTTGACAAACTGCAACCAGCATTGGATGTGAAGATACCATACTTGTGACTTGGCACATTAAAACCTACATTTTCGACTGTTAACAATTGCATGCACGTCATGCTACAGCAGCCGATCAAGTTACACCACAAACTCTGTGTAGTACTATAGCTAGTACTAGTCATACCCAAAACTTAGTCACACAAACAGATATTATCTCATATCTCATCACATTCTACAAGATTACATTGAGTAAGGTTAATTCTTACCTATTGTGATTGCAATGACAGAAAACGCAAAGAAACTGAGGACCAAGAAGAGATCGAGAGGGCGGAAGAGAATGGACGCCATTTTCTCCCTTTGTGTCTCGTCGTTGTGTCAGTGTAGTACTATAGTTATAAGAAACCTTAAGCAAAATTATCGAACTTGAGAGTGAACGAATGTAACTACAGAATCCAATCCTGTCTGGGGTTCAAACTCGGTAGGTAAAGACATGATATTCCAACAATGCAAGAATAAACACTACAGTCTGCTTCTTCAAAAAAGAATCCAATGGGCACTTGGAAAAATGCTCCTATTTTCATTAGGGAGAGCTAGATGCATCCTAATAGGACAAAAGATTGTTGTTATGCCTTAGTGTCGTAAAGTGGAAAACCATCACTGCCTCTAAAGGCTCAGATCATGCTACAGATCACGTCTTGAGCATTGCTCCAAGATCATCTAAGATCAAGTTTGTACTGTTTAAATATTTTCGTTTGTCTGCGTGCATTTGCGGTTCCTGACGCCGTTACAGCAGACACGACGTCATCACGTGCTATTCACATTTTTGGGACTGGCTGGCAGCGACGGAGCGACAAAATATAAAAGTCGTCTGCAACAGGGAAAGGTCATTTTGGAAGAGCTGTTCGTGTACACAAGCATTGCATTCTTGTCGTTCAATGACAAAGAACTTTACAGTACACTTTAAGGGACTAAACATAAGCGTTTGTGACCAAAATTATGGCCAACAAACAACAACGACCCGATACGTTAATGAGCGAAGACTTGGCTAAAAGCGTGTGGAGAGAAGCAGACGCAGTGTGCTTTGACGTAGATAGCACCGTTGTCAGAGTAGAAGGTATAGACGAATTGGCGGCTTTCATGGGAGTGGCAGAAGAAGTCAAAGCTTGGTGAATATCTAATTCTGAAACTTCCCACCTAAACCAAGCCCTTGAAATTTTCTAATTTAATTTCCCAACAGGACTAGGCGCGCAATGGGAGGAAAAGTGAAGTTCGAGGATTCTCTCAAAGCAAGGCTCAATATCGTGAACCCCACTGTCCGAGATGTGAGTGCTCCGCAGAATTCGTACATCTCCGAGTTTCAAAAATTGATATGTGTTCATGTGGTTTCGTAAATATGAGGTCATTGATATCAAACAAGTGCTAACTGTGGAACAAAAGGCAATATATTTGATTTTTTTTTTAAATTTTGCACTGTATTTTATATTTCAGATCAAGAGCTTCAATGAGGAACATGCCATGAGGAAGTACCTAACACCTCGCGTTGAGTGAGTTGGCTTGCATGTCTTTCATAGACTGTTGTGTACATGCTCAGAACATCATGCTGCACTGAAAATCTACAATATACAAGTCATTTCAGAAGTGTACCCTCTTTGCCTGTATGACCTTACCCTGACTTACCAAATGTCAGAATGATGTCATGTGGGCCAAGCTAGTAGAACTGGTTCCAAGAGGAGCTTGAGACTATGCTTGTAGATCATTGGAAGGTGTAAACTTTTGTGTTAGACTATTGTAGATTTCTGTAGACCTTTCCTCCCATCAGCAGCACTTCTGTTTTCAACAGTACACACTTGAATGATTTTTGCCATGTCTTTTTCTCTTGTGTGTGTTTGTATTGTATGCCACAGTTGGCACACTTTCATTGCACTGATGAACTATCTTGCACTCTTTACTGTCTCCTTACTATGTTTATCACAGTGAACTCGTCAAGCTACTGATGGTCATGAACAAGAGAGTGTTCCTTGTGTCGGGAGGTTTTAGAGATGTTATTGAGCCTCTGGCGGAGCATCTTGGCATCCCAGAGGGTCATGTTTATGCCAACCGAATGATGTTTAACGAAGACGGCAAACTTGCAGGTGTCGACGAAGAAGAACCGACATGCCGTACAGGAGGTAAGGCAGTAGTGGCTGCTAAAGTGAAGGAAATGTGTACAAAGTAAGTCGTGATCTTCAAATTCATATATGCTACAGTAACTGTACAATGTATGCGTGTGTATTTTACAATAGTATTTTTCTTCAATGACATGTTAAAGTTGTAATGATGTGTTTTCACAATAGTTGTCTTTTTTCACGTTAGAGTTGTAATGATTGGTGATGGATATACTGATTTGGAGGCATCACCACCAGCCGTAAGTTCACATTCATTCACAGTGTGTGTAACTGCCAAGTTACTGAACTACAACATGACATTGTATTTGCAGGACACTTTTATTGGTTTCGGTGGAAATGTCATTCGAGAAAACGTACGCGAACAAGCCAGCTGGTATGTGTACCACTTCCACGAATTGATTGAGGAACTGGCCAGTCCAACAGTCAAGGGAATGAAGATGGCTAGAAGGATGAGCTCGGAGTACAACAGCGATGCCAAGAAATCCAAGACCAAGAAAGCACTTACTTACGGTGAAGACAAGACAAAACCTCAGAAATGACTTAGTCAATGTTTTACAATGTTTTAGTGTGCTTATTATCGTAGACCTTCTATACGTAGTATAGAGAGTTTTCATTATTATTAATTTTAGTTCTTATCCTGTTTTTTGCTTTACCTTTTGAGTTCTCTTTAGTTGGTTGTTCGCTTTGTGGTCCACAGTGTGACTGTTATGAAGTGATTCGATAATTAGATGGATTAATTTATCAATATTGCACGATGAAGAGTGGCCATATATAATAAGGCGCCTCTCGTGAGAGAATAATCGAGGATAATTTTGGATGATCGAGGA
>CAUJGJ010000025.1:2098900-2156400 GCA_963170055.1 Halisarca cf. caerulea
TATGCAGTAATTCACCTTGCTCACTGAATCAACTCCACTGTCAGGGATCACTCTACTCTCTTCAACAACTCTCTTTATGGCTTCATATCCTAATTATAGAACAAAAAGCAAAGAATAGGTTACTGCATGGTTAATATACGTTATTGCTTAGAAATTCATTACAATGTGCACAATTTGCTCTTCTACTAGTTTCTGCGACAAACAAAACGTATAGTGGACCGTGTGAGGCCAGTCATTACAGTATCGATATCATGGAGTCCCTTTCTGCTGGTGCCTCTCAAATACAAAACAAGAATATAGCCGTAACGACGCACTTTTTACAGTTTCGACTGCCAAGGCGTATACTTTCTTCCCCTTTGTCTTGCTTGCAGCGAATGCTAGTGCCTTTAGCGATCCTTCCCTTTGCTCTAGTCTTTCCAAAACCCTGCCTGCAAGCCTGTACATCGACTCCAGACGAAAGAGGACATTCCTATCATTTTAAAGTGACCACGCCTCTACTATACCAATGGACTGAGATTGCGCAACAGTGGTTTCTGGACGTTGCTGTAGCAGTTGGAGTCGATTCGTTTGGAATGGCAAGGTTTAAATATCAGTGCACTCTGATCACAGGGTGTGTAGCAGTGATAATCGTTTGTTCACATATCGTAAGATGTTTCTTTACTTCTTGGGGGTACGGAGGCTTCTGCTTGATGTTAGCCCAAGTGATACAGTACCAAGAATGTGAGTATGACGATAAAACCGGTCTGTCCTCGTCAGTGGGGACAGTGCGCACATGTAGTTAGTTGTAGGGCATATCGGGGCAGCAAGAAGTACCAGATTGGATCTTGTAAATCGCGACTGCAAGCTATCTTATTAGTCTGTCTACTAATTTATAATAGATTATCTGCCACTGGTTATTAATTATCACGATAAAGTTATAATGTTTTGATACTGCTACAATTAGTAATTTATCTCTGTGCTACGAAGTGTAGACTGTGTATGTACCCCCAGACAATTATTTGTTCATGTGTTGTGGTGGTAGAATATCTTTGTCAGGGATTTTCCTCCATGCCTACCTCTTCGTGATCGAAGAATGGTACTTCGTCTTTGCAACTGAACTGTTTACATACCTGTTATGACTACATTGTTTGCTCACTGTAAGCATTCTAGTCTGGTGTAGCGGACCCAAACTCACTCGGCCATTTTGGGGACTGTAGAGAATAGGAAAATGGGTCTGGCTATGCAAGACTACATTCTCTTGTCAATGTTGTCCTTTTGTTCATGTTTCCACTCTCTACCAAGAGCTCCTGTAATTGTTGTGTGGAATCATAGATATGTACAGTCGAACCTCGTTAGTGAGTGCACCTCAGGACCTCCAAATTTTTACTCACTATCAGTAGTACTTGCTATCCATATAGATTAGTGCAGTCACACCTGAGTTATCCGACACAGTTTGTAGCCAAAATATTTGTCGGATAACAGAGGTTGCTGGATAAGTGAGGCAGATTTGTGTACATGGAGATAGTCAGTGTTGCTGAATTGATGGTCGGATAAATCAGGTTTCTGGATAGCTCAAGTCCGGATAACCCAGGCGTGACTGTATTGTGGGTTATAAGCTGGGGGATCATATCCTTGTACTTCCTAACCAGGTATTGCTCATTAACAGTGTTCTTACTAACGAGGTTCTACTGTACTCTTCAGGTCGAGTATGATCTATGGTAGAATGACTTGGTTGCATGCTCAGTACACGTGAGATTCTGTGCTTGAGTTTGTGCATCTGTTTGCTTGTAGGGTACAGAGTGATCACGCATGGACTAGTGTACCAAGGATTTCTCCATCTTTCAGCTGTTGTGGTGTTTCTCCTCATTGTGGGTACACTGGTTGAGAAACGACTGGGATCCCTACACTTTGCAAACATTCTTGTCATCTTCACCATACTTATTCCTCTTGGTCATCTCTTACTAGAAATTCTTCTTATCTACTTCTTCAATGATTTAATGTATCAGTGTTATGTTGGGTTTTCAACTGTTTTGTTCGGGATTTTTGTCTTGGAGGGATGCAGTGCCAAGCAGCGCTGGGAGTCTCTTCTTGGCTACATGTCCCTCTCCTGGTGGATTGTTCCTTGGTTGTCGGCTGTCTTGTGTGAGGTTGTCACGAGAAACCACGTGGCCTTCCTGGGACACATATCAGGGCTGATTGTCGGACACATGTGTATCCTCTGATATGCATTGAGTTAGTCTAGCATAACTGACCCTTTCCACCATTTTTATGATGCAATTTTTGGCCCAGAAAGTTAGATGGTGGAATGTGTCTGACTATGCAGGACTATGGTATTGAGTAATGTTTGCAGTTTTATTCTGTCAGCCCATGCAGGTGTGTAGTAGAGTCAGTGTGTGTGTGTGTGTGTGTGTGTGTGTGTGTGTGTGTGTGTGTGTGTGTGTGTGTCTGTGTGTGTGTGTGTGTGTGTGTGTGCATGCATGCGTGTGTGCATATGTGCGTGTGTGCATGTGTGCGTGTGAATCACACATATTAGGTACATGTTGCTTGTGTTTTCAATAATATTGCTGTTGTTGTGTTCTGTTGTGCCATGGCCTTAGCTGCTTGCCTAGACACAATGGACATGCTGATATTCTTAAAGATCCCTGGGAACAAAATTGTCATGCTGGAGAAGGCCGAGCTGCTTCGTTTTTTTGTGAAGCTCCCAGGATTTGTCCCTTATCCTTGTAGCGAGCTCCTTCCAGTGTCCAGTCACCAGAAATCCAATCCTTCTTCGAAGCCAAAGCTGCTCAAGAAGACCAGTGGAGATGTCCCTGGTCCGCCTGCACCAACAGGACAGTCACAGAACCAAGTTGGTACTTCCTCGCCAGAAGGCAGACAAAGTGAAGAATTACAGTCTATAAACACTTCATCAACTCCCACGCCCAATCCCAGTGCAAATTCAAACATTTCAGCAAAATCCAGTACTAGTACTATTGCTACATAGTGTGTATGTGTGTGTGTGTGTGTGTGTGTGTGTGTGTGTTTGCATGTGCGTAGGGCTACTTTTTATTCACCTTTTGCAGTTCTCCTCAGCAGTGTACACACTCAGATCGATGTAGAATTACTATAATATCTTAAGCTATCGTAAATGTTTTGTATATACATGTTTAGGTGTGTGTATGTAGTATTGTGTATGTTTGCAATTGTTGTCTTCACAGTTTCAAAGGATATTTGTGGAAGTTAAATTATATTAATTGTATTGTATGTACATGAGCAGTGACCCCTGTATAATTATAATGCGGGATGTATTGAGGAACAAAAAAAAACATGCGGTTAGATTATAGCTTATTCTAACTGGGGAAGCCTTTAGCCAGTGGCTACTATCATAGGCACCCAGTAAACAAGATACAAACAGGAAAAAAATTAAGAAACAGAAAATAGAAATGTTGGATTATATGGCTGGATTACGTATATAATCCAACATTTCTATTTTCTGTTTCTTAATTTTTTTTTCTGGATTGCATGTAGAGGTCATGCGCAGTTTGTATGGTAAAAAATTGCATGATAATTGGCAGCTGTATTTCACTTTATAGACAAATGCTGCATGCATGGTTTAATTATAGAGGTGCCGGATTACGCAGCTATAGGTCCCACTGTAACCACGCCTTGTAGGCAGTACAATAGATCAAAGAGAATTAATGTAGAGAATTATATATTATAATTTATACAGGTACGTGCATAATGATACCAACACATGCAATCATACACATATACGTTCTGCCAATGGTTACACTCAATATAATTATTATACATATTTCTCTAGCTAGTAACATATACGTACATTAATTCAATCCTTATGTACATATACGTATACACATGTGCAGACACTGCAACTATTGGAAGTACGTAATAAAAAACAAAAAAATACCAGAAAACTCAGTATACTGCAGTATACTGTAGTATACAGGTCAAGTATGTATAATCACGGATGCTGTATGTATGTACGCATGTACATTCAGTCCACCACAATGTAGAGCATAGGCAGCCGCTCATGTCCCATGAACACTGAATATAGAGTTTGAAGACACATACACACATACGTACATGTATATACAATAGGGTATGCATAAAACTGGAAGAGATGGGGAGTATATTTATATGTATCCATTGGTCACATCCACGCATACTTCTTTCGACTGTACACCTATCAGAGAGGGAGAGAGAGGTGGGGAACAGGTGAACATGGGCCACCTGATGACAGAGCAGGATTTTATGTTCATCTATCATGCACAGAGCAAGCACGCGTGCATATGGACATGCACATACATAAATGTGTGCTGCACACACACACACACACACACACACACACACACACACACACACACACACACACACACACACACACACACACACACACATACACACACACACATAACACACACACACACACACACACAACACACAATTGGGTACACTTCCAAGATGAGAACCAAAGTGCGTTTCTTATGACATTGGGAACAAACTCAAGTTTGCTCCTGTACCTCCTCACCTTTGGCTGGTAGCCCCTGGCTGTGATTGCTTCTTCTTCAACTTGTAACAAGTTGTCATATTCTTCTTCAATTCTCCTTCATAAGCAGCAATTGTGTACAAGACGGTAGGAGAGAACACGTAATCTCATGTATGCATGTTCGTATGTATCCATAAAGTATGTAAACATATGTATTGAGTATGTACATATGTACATATTTACATTCGCAGATACAAATGTAAATACGTACATTTGTACATACGAAAGCATACAAATACGTACATACATACATTGTTCCATGTACAAATACTACATAATCAATGAGAAAGGTGAAGAGAGAGCCCAATCAGCCACATTGCACACTTGTTTTCAACTCCCCCCCACACATACATATTACACATACGTATGTACGTACGTATGTACACAAAAAGTAAGAGGTAAAAAGGACACAGTGTCGAGGGTGATGCGGAGATCCAAATGATGTATTCAGCCAGACCCAATATGGCTGACCAGCAAAAGAAATCTTCACTGAAATTTACTAGTCAAATAATTATACACAGAATTCACTGATGAAGGTAAGTCTATTGCTAAAGTGTGTATTTGGTAAACCATTTATAAAGTAAATTGCAGTGATTTCCATCAGTTAATCAAACCTCTGCTCTTCGAGTTCCCTTTCGTACTGCTGGCGTGCGAGGGCTGCCTGTCTCTGCTTCTCCAGAACCTGTTCCTTCAACTCCTGTGCTCTGGCAGTGATCATGTCTGTCCTCTTAGCTTCACTGCGAGATGTCTGCTGTTTTGCGTACTCAATCTCCCTCAGTAGATCTTCTCTCTCTTCAATGGACTCAGCCTGGCATACAGTACAGACATGACAGGTGACAAATATGAACTGGTCACTGACCATACCATTTCAATAAAAAATTGTATGTACGTACGTATATGTACATACACTGTATGTACAGTATTCAATGGGTGTTTTCTAGTATGTATGCACATGACCTAGTAATGTTGCAAAGTCGAAATATTCCCACGTAGCTATGTATGTACCTACACCCATATGATGTATGTACCTACACCCATATGTACAGACAGTGGTTGATAGCAAGTTATCCTCTTGACTTCCAAATGACACCCCTAAAATGACTTAGCCTGCCGTTGTTATCCAATGGACCACGTGTAATCAAGGTCACTAACAAACTGGATGTATGTACGTATGTACAATGACTCCCTGATACCTGTTTTAACCACCACTTTTAGGACAAATACTTTGACGACCAAACTCTCTCCTGATAATAACTTACATCACTTCACACAATATTTGTACATGATGAACAGTCATATACAAACATGTATGTACAGGTATGCGCACTACACAGAACGGAAGTAAGGAGCACAGCAAATATATTTGCTGAAAGCAATAGGCAATGTACAGTACATACACATACGTATGTACATGCAGACAAGCTCTTTACATATGTATATAATACATGCAGACAAGCTCTTTACATACGTACGTATGTACGTACCTGCTTGGTTCGCAGGACTTCCATCTTCCGATCGATTTGCTTCTGCCTCTCAGCAAAGACTTCCTTCATTAATCTTTCCCGGGCCTCCCTCTCCTTCTCCCATTCCTGCTCTCGTTTCCTCCACAACCTCACTGCTTCATCTCTGAGAGGAACAACATACGTATGTATTCACTGCTTATCCATAAAATAAAGGAAGTGACTACATACAAATGTGCATTGTATGTATTCACTCTACAGGTTTGGACAGTAGCCATCACTTACGCACATACGTACGTATGTACTCAGCACCCCCCACTCAGTACCCTCTATTCGGCACCCACCACGAAATACCCCCCACTCAGCACCCTCTACTCAACACCATCTACTCAGCACCCTCTACTCGACACCCTCCACTCAGCACCCTCTACTCGGCACCCTCCACTCACTGGTAGATCACATCAAGTTCTGCCTCTCTCTCCTTCTCCAACTGAATCTGTTCTGCCACAACCTAACATGAATGTGACACTCACAAATTACACATACACAATAGCTGTAGCTACCAACACTGCGGGCTCAAAGAAGACATACGTATATACATAGGTAGGTAGGTACAGCATGTACGTACGTAGGTACGTATGTATTGTGTATGCATGTACATATATACATATGTACTGTGTATGTACATACATACGTATGTACGTACGTGTGTACTATGTATGTACGTATATACGTACATACGTACGTATGTACATATGTACTGTGCACATATGTAATAGTGGTAGAGAATACACTGTAAATACATTGAATTTACAACCTCACACAACTCCTGTACAAACAAGCTGCATTTAAAAGTTTTACAAATTGCTTCAATCCATGGGAGGCAGATTGATGCACAATTTAAAATTGACTGACAGTTGCCATCTTACTATTGTGCAAATACGTATGTATTATCCTATGATTATTTGTATAGTAAAGGTTTGGGTAGAAAACTCACTCACAAATTCACAAACATTATTGGCCATGAAAAAATTGCCCAATTTACGTGTGATACACACACAAGTATGTATGTATGTACGTACGTACACATACGTAGGTACGTACGTATGTAACAACACATGCACTGTACATGTAGACAATAAAGTGTATATACCTTCCGCATCCACTCAGCATCAGCCTTTGCTTTCTCCCTCCTGGACAACTGAAGTGCATGGTCAACTCTTTCCTTGGCTGCCAGGTTCTCAAGTAGCTGAAGGTCTTGTTCCAACTCTTCTTGGATTTTTTGACTTTTTCTTCTAAGCTGTGCTTTAGCTTGACGAAGGAGTACTCTCCTGAATAAAGAAGTTGAATTATAGGTATGTGTACGTATGTGTATGTGTGTTTGTGTGTGAGTGTGTGTGTGTGTGTATGTGTGTGTGTGTGTGTGTATGTGTGTGTGTGTGTGTGTGTGTGTGTGTGTGTGTGTGTGTGTGTGTGTGTGTGTGTGTGTGTGTGTGTGTGTGTGTGTGTGTGTGTGTGTGTGTGTGTGTGTGTGTGTGTGTGTGTGTGTGTGTGTGTGTGTGTGTGTGTGTGTGTGTGTGTGTGTGTGTGTGTGTAATTTGTAACATACGTATCTGTGCATGTACATACGTACACCATTCTAGACAGAAACTCACCCTAGCTCAGACTTTTTCCGCTCCATTTCTACCTCACGTCTCTCCTTCTCCTAGAGTAGTGTGAAGGGCAGCAGATCATCACTGACAGTACACTATGTACTGTCAGTGATGCAAGGTTATCCCTTTCGTACGCACACACGTATGTACATACAACACACAATGTAGTCATACAAGGTCCATATGTATGTTGTTACAACATTATGGAGTACGATAGAGCTCCATCTTTAGAGGGACACAAAAATAAAATGGTGGAATATATGTGCATGTATGTACATTTGGGCATACACAATGATGCCAAAAAGTGATTCTCTACGTAGTCATGTAAGGTTGTTAGTTACAGCATGCTGTGCAATGATACAAGGTCTATACTAACATACATACGTACAACATGCTACAGTGATCCAACAACTTACTATCCTCTCTAGTTCAGCTTGTTCCTGCTCAAGAGCTACTCTTTCCCTCTCCAGCGTGGCTGCTTCACGCTCTCTCTTCTTGATCTCTGCCACTTGATGTTGAAGGACTTCAGCGTGTCTCTTCTCCTCCCTGCAAAGTGAGGAAACGGTGTGACATTAGACTGATTCCTCTGACGGTACAAGCTTACATACACACATACGTACATGTAATGTACGCATGTAACATGTGTGTACGTATGTATGTATGTACATATGCCTATGTACAATTCTTTGTATGTATGCACACAGTATATTGCTTTAGACATAAGTAACACACCCATACTACATTACGTACATACGTACATACGCATACCATAACAAGGATGTATGTACGTATGTATGTATATACGTACGTACGTATGTACTGGTTATCCTACTGTGTGCTGGAGATACGTAAGTGGCTTACATAAGTATGCACGTATGTAAATACATACAGAATAGTACATTCAATGCAGTTTACAGTGGAACCCTTTGACCACGAAACTCAAGGGACTGATGAGAATGCTCATTTCATCAAAATTTCATGCTATGAGAGCAGTTAGGAATACTAGGGGCATCGAAGGGGCTATCAGCTGCTGTCATGTTAACCAAAACTTCAGGTTAAATGATTTTGTGTTATCAGGGTTCACTGTGTTTACCTTTTATGTCATGCGTATACATATCTTAGTAAGGCAACTTACGTATTATGGACAGCCCAAAATGTACACAAATTAGCAATGGAGAGCCCAAAATCTCACACAGCAATCTAGTGTACATGCGTATGTACTTACCTTTGCTTCTTCTCAGCCTCAGCTCTTTCTCTCTTCACCACTTCTTGTCTCTTTTGCTCTGCCATTTCTTCATACATCACCTTCTCTGCTAGTTCAGATTCTAACCTCTGCACACACAAGAGATGTGTATACAACATCAGCACAGCAATAGTGTGCCACAACCGCAAACATACAGTACAGTATACTGTACATATGTATGTATGCAGTACAGTGATAATAATAATGAGGATATTAGAATTTTATACAGGAATACTATATCTACACCATTGCAGGTTTCATGCAGGTCCTGTATCACTCATCACACACACACACACACACACACACACACACACACACACACACACACATGCACACACACACACACACATACACACACACACACACACACACACACACACACACACACATGCACACAAGCATGCATGCATGCGCACACACACACACACACACACACACACACACACACACACACACACACACACACACACACACACACACAAACACATATTCAAATGAAATCAAACTGATATTATTTGAATCAACCTAGGTGGCTACAGCACTCAATCATCTTTTCTAATCTCGGAGCTAGTAACAGTACATACGTATGTATGTACGCACCTTACTCCTTTCATCCCTTTGTCTTGACCATGTGTCATGTACAGCTTTTTCAAACTGCTTGGCTTCCACCTAAGTAAATACAGTATGTTCATAAAGAAACACATACGTAAATGCATACATACGTACGTCCACACGTACGTACGTACGTACATACGTACATTACATGTGTCCATATGTACTGTGGGTTGTGTCTATCATAACAACTGTCAAAGTATGTTTCATAAACATGGAAACTAGAAACAGTTAAACTTCTATGTGGATACATAGGTTCTGATGGATAAGCTACAAATTGTTCTTGATCAACTGTTATTCCAAAACAAGGAATATGAATAATCAGGCATGAAATACGTACGTACCAGGGTTTTATCTGGGGGGGGAACCCTGGGTATGGTTCCCCCCCTAAGCAGAAAGGTTCCCCCCCAAAATATGCAGGCTTAATTTTTGTGAAGGAACACTGTCATGAATTGATCATAAATCCATTTATAAAGGGTAGAATTTGCCAAAAATGCTTATATTATTAATAGCTTGTATTAATCAATCTTGAATCCATTGGTACGTATGTATGTTTATTTAGCAGTTACATAGTCAATGAATACATGTGTCAAAATTTAGGAGTTCTAATGTAAATTGCATGTGGTTTAGCTTTGTTCCAAACAGCATGGCATAAGCATTCGTGCAAGGATTTATTCATGTATAGGTACTTACGCATGCTTGCACATGTTCAGGGTTTCTTTTAGAGGAAGGGGGCACAGGGGGTATCTTTCCCTTGAAATTTTATCCTAGCTATAACACACATGCACATTTGCAACAGACCAATCTGTGGACTGTATTCAGAAACAGCTTGAGTGGCGTAAAACAGCCTCATTTATCACCTTCTGAGGCATGAAAACTAAAGATTTTCCTGGGGGAACATACCCCCAGACCTCCCTAGACCACTATTATTCCACATGCATATCTGCCCCGCCGTTACGTACATCACTATACTTTGCCACTGCCTCATCTTCATCATTATTTTGAAAGAAAACCTGATATGCATGCTGCATGCATGAGTGTGGTTTTTAATATCATTGAATACACAACATCATGCTTGTGCCATGCCACGCCGCGCCGCGCCACGCATGTGTGTATATACATACATACATATAAATAGATGTGTAGGTCCCCCCCCCAAAAATTTGACCCCAGATAAAACCCTGCGTACTATTACATTTGGACACATTATGTGAGCGTTTACCTGCTTAATCTGTGGGTTGTTCTCCCTCCAGTGTTGATAGAGCTTCTCCTGAGCAATTTCTTGCCTTTCGCTTTCCCTCGCGCTCTTTAAGTCCTCTGCCTTCTGCTTCATCTGAGAGAGCTGTCCCTTTGGACCAAGCTTCATCTTTTTCATTTCTTCCTGCAAGTGTTCAAGTACAACAGGAGTTGATGAGAATATGTATGTGATTATGTAAATGCATGTGTGCAATGTTATGTACATAAGTACATATGTACATAGGTATGAACATTTATCAAAGTGTATAAATATTTGAGGTTTTAAGTTGGTTGACAGCATCACTTGTACGTACATAACAGCCTGTCAGGCATACCCAAAGTATATACGTATGTAAATGTACAACTATGTGTGTACGTATGTACGTATGTACGAGTGTATATACGTATGTAAATACTAAGAATAAAAGAATATTTACATGCTGGAGAAGCATTCCCTGAGCTACCAGGGAGAATACTGGACAAGCAAGTATGTACTATATGTACGCATACAACTAACTCGACAAACAGTACAAATCTGGACAGTGCAAAACCATAGACACTCTCCATACAAAAACACATGACTGTGCACATGCACAATACAGTAATACATACACGTATGTATGTAGTTGTGAGTTTGTAATAGACAACATACTGCACATATGCACATACATATGTACATGCATGTACTGTACCAATATGTATTGGCATATAAGTATGGTTTGTAACTACGTACATATGTGTAGACAAGTACGTACATGGTAGAAAATATACGTATATGTACGCATGTATGAACATACGTATATGCACTTTAAGTTACTAAGTATGCAAGCATGGAAACCTCAACAGACAATAACAACCTTTTTCTCCTCATACAAGTACATGTGCATATGCATGTACGTGTGTAGCGTGAAATGTATGTACGTACCTACACAAGCACCAGATGTGCTTGACTTATGTACATACACACATACATAAGCACTACATTTGCATGTCAAAATACGTACACATATGCGTACCTATGTATGTATGTACATACCTAGGTATGCATATGTGTATGTATATTAGGTTAGGTAGACACACAAGCTTACTAGCAGTTCCAGCCTCTCATATTCAAGTAATTCTCCGAGTTTCTGTTTCCTTTCCTTCAGCCTTCTCTTCTTCTCTTCTTTGTTGATGATGCTGTGGTAGGCTCCCATACTAAAGGAAGGGAATGCCACACTACACTAACATAGATGACGTCAAACTAAAATTCTTAGCACATGTATTCACTAGTACTTCTACGAGTATCTACGTCTGCTTCTATCATAAACGTCCACATACTAGAAGCTATAGAAAATCTGGTCCTTAGTCAGCGACAACGTTACACTTTCAAGGATGTAGTTCATATGTATAATATGTAGAACGAGCAGATACACGTAGGAATTGAGAATTTTAAATACCTTTCCTGTACAGCTTTCGACGACGTCCAATCATTCTCCTTGCTCGCTCCCACACTAGTTTGTCGAAAATACTCGGACGTTTGTAACCATTTATTTTTGAAATCGTCTTGGTGGTTTCTTCTCCTAACGATAACTTGTTCTGGACGAGGTACACAAGCTTTGGTCACGTAATAAGGTTGAAGGGTGGGTAACGCCATTTTATAACTCCCGTTGCCATTGGCAACCACTGCGCGGTGTATTATATAAAATACAGTCAAACTCTGCTAGTAAGTACCTGGGTTAGTAAGTACTCCTGGATAGTGAGTACTCATTGCTCTGTCCCTACTTCATGCAATACCATTGAAAGCACCTTGGATAGTAAGTACCTCTGATAGTGAGTACTTATTTTTCCTTCCCTTGAGGGTACTTACTATCCAAGTTCTACTGTATATTGTACGTGTGCGGATGGAAAAATATAGTCCAGGAGATCGGTAACAATGTCCCACTTGCACGGTGAAGAGTGTGAGTGCTGGATTCACTAAACATCTGATAAGTCATAATATTATGATCTGTTTCTTTTACAGTATTTTGGCATGAAATGAGCATTCAGGTAGGTCCCATGCATAAGCATATATTACACACTATTGAACTCAGTGTGTCACCATGCAAGCATTGCTGGGTGAATGTAATGAGGAATGAGGGTATGGATATGTGCATTTACCAGTGAAAAAAGAATAATATTAATATAGTGTACGTAGTACTGATTTATTTAAAAAAATTCTCACTCAAAACTGACTCATGATATCTTTGTACAGGTTTTGCTATGACCAACGCAATACGTATATTATTATTATGCATTACACTCCGACATTGGCCTATGAGCTTTGTTGCCATATATACTTCCCCACAATGTACAGTACATTGGTCTCATGCAATTTTTAATACAGTGGAACCTGTCTATAGTGGTCACTGTGTAATGCAGCCACCTGTCTATACCAGCCACTAATTCTTCTCCGAATCAGTAGTAATGTATGGTATTCTATTTCATTAAAGCAGCCACCTGTCTAAAACAGCCAGAAAATTTCGCCCCAATAGTGACTGCAATAGACAGGTTCCACTGTACTATGAAGCATACGGACTCACAAAACATCTTAGTTATATATTCTGTGAACATTTTCGATTTAAAAAAAATATCATCAATTGAAGACCTCATGATCAGTCGCCATATATCCTTTTCTGCATGTGTAATAAATTAACTGTGCACTGACTGAAAATTGCATAATTGCTTTGAGCATAACTTATATAGAGTCAAAATGATGTATCCCCCACTTGGCACAACACGTTGAACTAACTTTCGCAACCCAGGTTGAACCCACTCTGTGAGAGGCGTGTGAACACATGTAACTCGGGTTCAACCCACTTTCAACCCGGGCCGGTTAAGGTGACATGTGAAAGGGGTATATGTGACATAGGAATTCGAACATCTGGTTATATTATTATTGTCAAGCCACAAGCCCCCATGAATGACAACATCATACTGGATGAATCAGATTTCAACTTTATAGGGTTGAGTTGGCAACTCATATTCATGCTAGTCTGGGGTTTCAGACCCATCATTTATGGCTCCAAGTTTCTGACATCATCACCCCAACCCGCCTAAACCTGTAGGGCCGACTATAATCATGCAATCATGTCACTTGTAGGTGCATGAGATTCTTCAACTTCAATCATGCAGATAGAGAAATCTCTCATTAAAGCTGTCATCACCCCTTTTGATTAAGCTAATGAGACCTACGGGCTGCAAATGTGACTTGGATCGCTGTGTGATTTCACCATAGATACTGTAGATGGTTGTTTCTATCACACCAAAACCCTAGGGTGTCGTACCGTGGTAAGTGACCTAGCCTATCATCTATGGTATTGATTAAACGATATGGGGGGGGGGGGGGGGGGGGCAACTTACGGCATGCAGGGGACCATTCACGGCATTACAGTAGAGGGTCAATGGTTCAAGTATCTATTATCTATGATTCCACCATAGATATGATTCCACGAATCCTCTATTGCTATCGAAATACGGAAATATCCGATTTCTGCGAATTTTTGGCCGTTCAAGTAGTAAAGCGCTCCTTGAATTTCGTTCTTACAAGTGGTCTTAAAAGTGCTATTAATTGGGTCGCTCCAAGGAGCGCGAACCCTCGAAGTATCAGGAAGCTCTAAATCACTGGTATGTGTTTATTTGAAGTATTTTGTAGCTCGCAGTATCGTGTAGGCACAACGAAATCAAATGCATGCATGTACCGTGCCCTCACTAGTACTGAGAAAACTAAACTGAGATATATAAGGTCTTGATTCTTAGGTTACATTGTGCTCTAATAATATCAGGGTTGCATTAATTCAGATACCGACTATAGAGTATTGATTTATTTAGTAAAATTAATGTGCATAATATACGGTTTGACCAGAGTTCAAATAATATTATGCACTAAAGTAATGGGTACATTTCCTGCAGGTGTAATCCACGATGGCTGAAAAGTGTTCTATTTTGGAAGATGATGATAGCGGTGGAGAGGTCAATCAAGTGCAATCAATACCAATTTTTGTGGGATACAAGTTGCCAGATTGGATCACAGTTGAGCTGCTCTTACAACATTTTAGCAGTTTTGAGGATAAAATTGATAAAACTAGATCTACCATCATCAACTCTTCAGAAAAACGCCATGGGAAGTTATTCTTCACTGATAGCAATGCTGCCTCTCAGGCAATAGAGCACCTCAACAACTCAAGTATAAAATGTCAGGGGAAGCTATTCAAAATCAGTGTTAACCAATGGGTTCGGAAGGGGAAGGACTCCAAGAAGAAGCACCAAGACATCTTGCTTGTGGTGACTAAGCCACAAAAATCCGAAACCACTGTCTGGGTTGGTGAAAATCTTCCAGAGTATGTGACCGAGTTCCAGCTGAAGAATCACTTCCATAAAGTCAGGAGTCAGATTGAAAAAGTAACCTTTAAACAGACCAAAAGCTCAACCCGTGTAGCCTTTGTGGAATTTTCCACAGCAGAATCATGTAACCTGGCGGTTAGCAAGTATGATAAGACATTGTTGCAAATGTCATCCCACAAGATGAAAGGGAGCAAAACAGAATCTGCCAGCAATACAGGCAGAGGACCGGATAATGAACATGCTATTGTGTTTGATGAAAATGACAAAAAGCAAGCTGACACGGATGAAATACCAGAAATGGAGGTTCACCCAGACACAAGTGGTACTGACATTGTGGACCTTTTACACAGTTTCTCAGAGCATAAAGTGAAGAATCCTGATGCTGATTCAGATACATCTTCAATTACTTCCAGTACCAGCAGTTCTGCCTCATCCACTGCTACAGCATGGGTTGGCCATAATCTCCCGAAAGGTGTTACAGAATCCCTTTTGCGGAAGCATTTCCGGGAAGTAAATGATCAAATCACTCGCATCATGTTTCATGTCACGAAGAAAAAGACTCGCATAGCTTTTATTGAGTTTTCTTCTGTCGGAGCTTGTGAGCAAGCAGTAATTACCTACAATTTGACAGAATTGAAAGGGGGTCAAAAGATATGGGTCTCCAAGAAAGGTGAAAAGCCAGCAAAGGAGAAGCACGATATAAAGAGACCTGACTCTGAAGCCTCAATAGTTCTTTGTCACCTACCAAGTGCTGTAGATGATAATCTTCTACGCACTATTTGTTCAAAATATGGTACTGTTCTTAGTCTTAGAAGGGATCAACCAGAATCTGCTCTCGTCACGTTTTCATCCACAGACAGTGCTACTACAGCTGTGAGGGAAGTGAATGGGATGCAACTTGGAGGTGCTTGCATTCAAGCACAACCTTTGAGAATGCCGTACGTACAGCCACACTCACCACAAAGTCCTAATAGTCCAACATACCAACAGCCCCCTTTTCTGGGATTCCCAGCTGGTGGTAGTCTATACCAGCAACCCCCAAGAACAGACTATCTATCCCATGGATCAGGCCACCAACCCCCTGGTTCATACCAACAGCCCTCTGGGCCATACCAGCAACCCGCTCGGCCATACCAGCAGCCCCCTGGGCCATACCAGCAACCCCCTGGTCCATACCAGCAGCCCCCTGGGCCATACCAGCAACCCCCTGGGCCATACCAGCAGCCCCCTGGTCCATACCAGCAGCCTCCTGGGCCATACCAGCAGGTTTTGTCACCACAGACACCTGGATCAACACATGAATATGGTATGTTCAATGTGTTATCCCATCAGGGCATCTACATATGCATGCAGTGGGGATGGGGATCGAGGATTCCGTCGTAGTAGAGTCTTGCCAGCCCCATGCATACAAACCTGAAGTTCAGTGACAGTATATAATTAATGCCCCATATGTACTTTTTTACATGCAATGATGCCTTTAAGACCTGGGCCACAAAAATCATCCTAATGATATCTGAAGAAATATGACCCCATCCCAAATTTCACACCTGTCAGTGAAACAACAAATGCCATAATTGGACAAATCACCATGTATGCACTCGTTTGACATGTCAACCTCTTATCGATCTTTTGTTTGTTCTGAGCAATCTGATGGATCATTCGTAAAACAGGCCTGAACCAATATACCGGCTGGTATGTAATTATGAAAATGGCTGATGATAACTATATTTAATTGGCATTAATGTAGGGACAAGGATCGACTCGAGAAGAGAGTAAAGATCTTTTGTCATGGTATAAACTACAGCAATAAACATGCAGCTATACTCATTGAAATTGTTGGTGAGACTTGAGTTGAGCAATGAGCAAGAACACTTCTCTTATTATTGCATTCATGCAATTGTCTTCCCTATAATTTAAAATACACTTTGTTTAACTACATAATATTATAGTCTATCAGTTCAGGCCTGTGTCACAAATGACCTGCAATCAAATTGTTCGAAATGAATGATTAATATGCAGGTCAACATGTCAAACGAGTGACAAATCATACAAATGTCATTTGTTCGTTCATTGGAAGGTGTGAAATTCAGATTTGGATGCATTTTATCATAATTGGACACTGTTAGTTGTATGACCCAAACTTAGCCCCTCCCTCTCCACCTCATGATTATTACATGCTTGAGCCTACTAACAGTACATCTTTTGGAGTGGTTATATATATCCCTTCTCACATGTTTCCTACAGACATGCCTGGTGTTTTGCATCACTTCTTTACTGGTCGTTTTGGCAATGAGATAAAGGCTGCAGAGAAAAAGGGAATAAAATTTCATTTTGTGAATGACAGTCTGTTTGTAGAAGGTGTGGAGAGTGATTGCCAAGAATTTTTCCGCTCCTGTATTGAACCACTGAAAGATGGCAGTGTACAGCTAACAGCAGATCAATGGAATCAGCTTGTTACAGCCAAAAAAGATGGTACCCTTTTTCAGAATATTGCAAAACCCTTTCAGCACAATCCCAATGTCCACATTGACAAAAGAGAAGATCCCTTTACACTGGTAATCGTGGGGTTCAAGGATGCTGTTGACTCTGCAAGGGAGAGCTTTATGTCCAAGTTGGATAAGAAGATTATGGTTGACAAGTGAGTGCTATGAAGTACCATATTATAGGCTTTGCTAGTGCAAAATTTTTGCAGGGTAAAATTTCATGACTTTTTACAACTAATATTTTCACGAATTCTAAATTCCAGGAGGCCGTTAATATTCTTTACTTAGGTGATGGTGGCTAAGTAGCTTTCACGTGTATTGTGTGAACGAAATGGCTCGAGGTGAAGACGATTATACCATTCAGACTAATGTCGATATTAAAGATTCAAGGTTCCTTTTGCTTTGTAATGGGGGCTGTCAAGCTTTAGGAGTGCATGCTCTGCCTGAGTGATTGTCTCATTTGAAGAACTGAAAAGGTGACCTATAAGCAGCATGACTAGCTTTTCGAGAAGCTAGCCAACAAAATCTCATGCAGTACCAATTGGAATTGAATCTAATCAATTGTAACAAAAGAATCAATTTACCTAGTGTGTATGTACTACATGAGCCTGACAGCCGTGGATATTTGAAATGAAGTCCTAAGATTGCACGAATCAAGAATTTCACAAATGTTGGGATATTCATGCACAAAATTTGCAAATATAATTATTCAGTGATATTTTCCTTCTATACATTAGTATGTAAGTACATGTGTGATGTCGATCAGTGTATACGTAGTAATGTACAATTAGGGGGTATACCATATGCACTCAAATTTCAACAGGATGAGGTTTTCACACAGATCACCAATTTATACAATTTTTGCAGCCAGTGGACAAAAACCATGCCAATATATAGACCTGCACTGCTGTACAACAATTCTGAATCAACTGTTCATAACAATTATTCGGGCATGCAGTTCAACTGTTGGTGTCATAGTAGGTAATCATCCTCCAGCAACCCCAAAAGACAAGCAGTGTATTGTGGCATCTATATATAGAGCTGATATTAAAGCATCTATTTGATAGCCGTTTTGGTTATTGCACAAGAGCCTCACCAAAATTTTTGTGTATGGTCTTAAAATTTCAGATGGTACCACAACAGTTTCATTCCATGCAAATGTGAGCATATCCATGCAATGTAAAACCATACAGGGCACAATTCAAGGTGTCTGCAACACAGTGAAATCTTGTACACTTTGATTGAAATCTCAAGCGAAATCCCGAAATCTTATGAAATCTTGAAATCTGAAATCCTCGTAAGCGTTCAAAATCCTATAGAAATCTTTGTCGAAATCTTAAAATCACTAACTAAATCTTGAAATCTTGAAATCTTGCCTGACATCCAGAAATCTTATCTGAAATCTGGAAATCTAAGGCGAAATCTTGCTAGGCAAAATCTTGTGAAATCTTATTTTGAAATCTTTGAAATCATAGTGAAATCTCTTGGGATTTTGAAATCTCATACGTCATATTGCCTCATTACGGACCCCTCACCATAATTATACCAGCTTGTCTTTTCAACTTGTTTGCTGCATCCTTACATGCCACAATCTTATGAATATTGTTTAGTTGTTGTTATAAAGTTTAACTCAATTGTCCTCATAAATATATACATTAAATTGTAATAATACCTTATTTAGTATAATTAAATAGCTAGATGTGTGCAAAGCGCAGTACTCGTGAGACAGTGCTAATTAAAGTCGAAGTCATAGGCTAGTTGGATTGCTATGGAACTTAATATATGAAATAAAATGTCTGAAGTGGACAGGAAAATAGAAAGGTTGCACTGAATGCGAAGTGATGTCGCACAACTATCTTTCTGCTCATCACCCTGCATGAAGCATGCAACCTTTGTTAAGATTAATAAGAATCTAAAGGGGGAACTGAGAGGCCCATATCTCAATACGAACAAAATCGGTCAAATTCACAAAACTCAAATAACATGCGTCTTTGTGCGTTTTTCAATGCGCACGACCATTGACGTTATATGCAGGAAGATACTACTGAATTTAAACTCGAAATGGGAACATTCATGTGCCCAACATTCCTAAATGACGACAATGATGGCTAAAATTTTTACCCAACAAATGTAAAATCAATGACATGTGAAAATTAAAGCGCATACTGTATTATAAATAATAATAGGCAATAAAATTCATAATAATTTCTATGTAGCTGGAAGTATAATTGATGCTGCATTGGTTTTATAATGTTTTTATTTTAAATTATTAATTATTGTCTGCACTTACGATATAAATAGGGCTGTGTAACAGCTGCACAGTTGTGCTTATAGCAACTGATCACATGCATGCATGAGTTATGCAACTGTAATGGAGGTTTTGATTGATAGCGCTATAATGACGATGATATATTTTCTCTGGAGTTCTGGTCATCCAACGTCTGTAAGCATTCAATTTTGTTCTGTGAAAATAAGACAGCTATATTAATCACTGTGGTGTGGTGGCCATTGTGAAGACCAACATAATATACAGTAGAACCTCGCAATAAGACCACCCCAGAAATAAGACCACCTCAGAATTAAGACCACTTTGTTGCAGTCCGAAATTTCTCCTATAGTTTTACATGGAAATTAGTTTCAGAATAAAGACCACATTTTGTCTTCTGGATGTCAAAACCTCACAATTAAGACCACTTATTTGTGGATACTGCTGTAATTTCTGTGGACATTAGGCTCTGAAATGACCCCATCAGTATAAAGAGATGGTAAACTTGGGTTCACTTTTTTAACATCGTAATGGAGTAACAATAAGTTGTGTTCTACAGTTTTATTGACTTATGTGCATCCTGTGTCTACGGAATGACTTGCGGATGTGCCATGCTATTCTGGGCAGTACTTTCAGAAATAAGACCACCTCAAAATTAAGACCACTTACATCGGTCCCAAGGGTGGTCGTATTTGTGAGGTTCTACTGTATATACGGTACTTTCCCTAACTGTTACAACGTTACTGCGCAGGTGTGACATGTGCAACATGTGCAGTGCTATGAAATCAGTCCCTAAAGTCGGCTGAAATCAACCCCCACTTTTCTTGTGTTTAGTGTTACTTATGGAATACAAAAGCATACAAAACATCAATATGACTATTTAATGCTACAACAGTTCACTTAACTTTGTTGTCAATATTTCGCAAAGCCGAAAAAATGACCACAGATTCGGACCCTAAAAATAACTTGAGTGCAAAAACCGGGTAATGTAAACCATCATTTAGAGCAGCCATACTTTGTTGAGAACCTTCCAACAACAATATCTAAATTTTCACCATAGTAGAACTTACCATGCATTCCTCTTCGTTCCTGAAATGTCCAACGAAATGTTGTTTTTCATCCAAAGTGGATGAAAAACAACATTTCGTTCCATACATGTCGAGAATGGAGCATGCTATCAAAATCTACCACGGTGAAAACTTAGCTTCACCTATCGTGATCTAACTCCCACAACATGGCTCCTCTACACAATCGTTCAGATGACTGGGTTTTCGAAAGAAATTTACTCGTTGCAAAAGTCTCCCTCTTACCATTTGTCACAAGACGGTCACACGATATGATGTCACCAACCAATGTTAACGATCGGTGAAATTGATATTTCTTCTAGCACGAGCGAATAACTATTAGAACATTTTGAAAACACGAAATGTGCAGACTATTGCGATATTCGATACAATTCACTTCGGTTTGAGAACGAGAAGGCCTATATTTCAAGCCGACTTCATAAACATTCACATGACTAATGCATGAACATTAGTAAAACATGTAAATTTTGAATCAAATTCCTTTGTAAACCACACAATGCCCCTGTGTTTACAGAATATGCACATTATACCTGCGTGTTACGTTAACGGAAAACATTTAAATTTAGCAGAATACTACCAAGAAACAGAACAACTAAATGAATGAACCAACCTTACTCATTCATATTTATATAATTATATATATATATATATATAACAGCTACCAGGGGCGTAGCCAGGAATTTAGAAAAGGGGGGCAAAAAAATGAGCAAATTTGTGGTCACACCCACTGCAAGTAGCAGGCTTCTACTCCCGGACCGTGAAACGGCTGCCACACGCGCTAATTATATAGAGCGATAAAGTGACTCAAAAGGGTAGTTTAGAATCTTCCAAAGCTCTTTTTGAGGAGGGAAGTTAATTCTTTTAAAGTTTCCTCGAAAATTTTCTGACTTTGGGAGTAAAGTAAGGAGTTACATGTTCTTATTTAAAGGGATCAAAATAATAATAATAATAATTATTTTTGATTGTGAAATTCTGAAAAGGGGGGGGACATGTGCCCCTTTTGCACCCCCTCGCTACGCCCCTGGCTAACATTGTAAATATTTTCTTATTCTTACGTCAGATTGTCCAATGCACATGTACAGGGTGTGTGATATCACCTCATAACTTATAGTGAGACAAAAAAATGTTCTGTACAATCTTGCCCTGGCCAGCAATAAGTAAAGGATTCAGTGCCAACATGGGTAAATATGCATGCCATCTCTCTTTTTGCCTTTGGAAAAGGAGCTTGGTGCAATTGTTCAATTATCATAGTGTCAAACAATTACATGTGGCAGATGAAAGAAAAATGAACAATTAACCACGTTTTGTTATATCCCTAAAACAACCATTTGTCTGCATTTAGGAAAGTACATATAGTACCGTAGGATATCTGCAGCTTGTTCTTTATTCCAGAGAGATTTACGTCATATATTTTTTATTTGAGCTATCTGTATTCACAGCAATAGTAGGAAAGTGTTATTATACATGAATATAAATATATATGCATCTTTATATGTATGTATATTTGAACTACAGTCAAACCTCGTTAGCACAAAACTCAGGGGACTGTGCTGAAATTTCATCTTAACAGTATTTCATGTAAACAGTACTACATGTTATGCTTGGATCTGCACTTGGACTTGGCTAGCATTTCATGTTAAAAGATATTTCATGTTAAGCAGTTTCATGTTAACGAGGTTCAACTGTACTGTTTAATGCGGGTAGGTCAAATGTATGTAAAGTTTTAATGGAATTCACTGCCCAGGAAATGCAGCATCCTGCCACCTCGTGCCTCCCTAACAGACCTAATGGCTATAGAAGTCTAGGGCAACCCAACCTAGCCTAGCCTAGTTAGTCTGGAAAGGAGGTCTTACACCCTAGACTTACTTGACCATTATGTCTGCTGTTGAGGGTGTATAAGACCTCCTTTCCAGACTAACTAGGCTAGGCTAGGTTGGGTTGCCCTAGACTTCTATAGCCATTAGGTCTGTTAGGGAGGCACGAGGTGGCTGGATGCCATGCACCCTTTCCTGGGTAGTAAAAACTTTCCAATATATATGTTATGCATCTCTCATTTCTTTGGGATTAACTAGTACGTTTATTGTTTAATGTTTCCCTTCTTTTTTTTTTACTAGATTTAAGCTGTCAGTGCTAACACAGTTGCAGCCTGGTCTGTGTGATGCAATTCAGTCAGAATGTGATGTACTAGTCCAGGGTTTTCACAGCGGATCATCAGAGCTTGCGTTGGAAGGAGAAAATGGGGATTTCCCTAGAGCACGCACAAAGCTACTTGCTGAAATTCATGCAGTCAATGTTAGAAAAACACAAAGTATTTCCAGTTCTGATATTCCTTCATTGCAGCACTTTGTCCGCTACCGTAATTTGAATGTGGTATTATGCATTGTAGGATCAACGGGAATTCCTCAATTTGATTTAGATGAGGTTATCCAAGGAGAGGAGTCTCAAGTTGTACTCAAAGTCTGTGGAGCCAGACATGATGTAGGGGTAGTTGCTAACTTATCACAAAAAGGCCCTCAATCATTTACAGTGAATGGTGTTTCTGAATCTCAGTATGCTTCCCTGACTGGTCAATCTGAATACAGTCCAGGTGTAATTCAGAAGGACCATGGTGTTTCTATGCAGTATGCACCTGAAAAACAGCGAATTATTATACGAGGGTTTAATTTTGCAAGCCTCAAGAGTGTACAGGGTCTCCTCATAGCTGCTGTCAAGCAGCATTCGGTCCAGAGTGTAAATTTCCAATGCTCCAAAGCTGAAGGCAGTTTTCTTTGTCATATTCTTTTCCATGAGCAAATTGAACCGGGAATGCTGCTCCTGGAAGAACTTCAGGAGAAGTACAACACTAAATTGCTGCAAATTAAAGGTAGACTGCAACTATCTGGACCAAACTCTGAAGTGGAGAATGCCACTAAGTTGGTTCGTGAACGACTCTTGGAGGGCTTCCAGCAGAAAGATTTCAAATTCACACTAAGCACATCCTTGAAAAGAGATTTGGAGCAAACCATTGAAATGCTGGAGCGTACTGATCTAGTGAAAATTGTAAAGACGTCCTCAGACCATGGAAGTGTTCCGAAGCACACAATGAAAATCAACGTTTCAGTTTTATCCAATAGTGACAAGGCCTTTGAATCTACCTGTCAGCAGCTGAAGGTGATTTGTGACAATGTTCATGTGTAGACAGCTAGTCATGTCTGTGACCATGCAGCTTTCCGGCTGGGGGGGGGGGGGGGGGGGGGGCTCTTTTTCCATGTTTGTTGTGATAATATCACCTGACTCTGCCTGTTGCAATTATATATTAACTTACTGGGTTGAGTTTTTGTGTTTGCAACATCAATCATTGAGCAACAATGCTATGAGATGCAAAACAATACTATATGTGATGCGACGTATTGTTTAGTGTTTGTGCGCTATACCGTGTACAGGCAAAACAGGAAGAAAGATTGAGGCTGTTTTGATTATGTCACACAATATACGAGTGACAAATTATGGAAAATGGCTGGTTTACTGATAGTGCAAGAAATCTCACTTAGCAGAATTGAAGATACGTACCTTCTTGATCATCTTAGTTTTCATCTTAATCTGCTCTTTATAAGTTTCCGAGCTCCATCTGGGGAAAGTGTTATAATTGCTATATGTTCGTTCTATATTTTTTTATTTCTACATTTATCCCAACTTTGACCGACGGGTACAAAGCTAGGGCAGAAAACATGTTTTCGCTCATAAAGTTTGTGGCAATGCAACCAAAATGAATTCCACAAGATGATTTTGGAATATAGTTCACTACCGTATGTGCTCAAATTTTTGCGGGATGAAACTTTCGCGGTTTTCACGGAATGGAAGCCATGTGCAAATATATTAAGCCAGCAGAAATTGAGATCGAGCTCTTGTACAGTGACCAAGATGGCCGTCAAAAGAACAGGAGTAGTGGAGAAGTACTGCAGTGCCTCCACTTTTATCTCTAACTTTCATCCACAAACAAACGAAGTTTAGGCCAATAAAAGGCTAAATGAAAGCAGGATTGAAAGGGGAGACGCGAAAATAAAAACTGCAAAAATATTGAAAATCAGTGATCCGTGAAAGTTTCATCCCGCGAAAATTTGAGCGCATATGGTAATAGTTGCTCCAGGCCTTTTCTATTGTTAGTTATGTGTGTGTGTGTGTGTGTGTGTGTGTGTGTGTGTGTGTGTGTACATGTGTGTGTGTGTGTGTGTGTGTGTGTGTGTGTATGTGAGTGTGTGTGTGTTTGTGTTACACGTATGTGTGTGCACATGTTTGAGAATGTATGTGCATGCATGCATGTGCACATGTGCAAGCATGTTCTGTCTGTTTTTATGTGCATGACATGTGCTTCAGTATATTATGTACACTTGACAATTTCTTCATGAGTAATCTGGTAACTGTAGTGTAGAGCGTTTACCGTGGTTCGCAACTTCACTTGAAGACGATTCACTCAATAATAATTAATATTCCATGCGGGGCATCATACAACACGTGGTCACAATAAGGTAACACACACACAAGCATTACATAATCATTACCAAAGGGGTATGTATACCAAATACTAAAGAGCATGCAAACTACTTAACACAATATTAGTTATGAGTACGTACTACATGCTTATAGTTAAGTGTACACCACATCCCCCTTTCTCCAATACATAAGCCTGGGGGGTGGTCTGACAGATGCACCTGATTGCGAGCGGGTAACAATTTGGTGGCTGTCGGTGCTGCTGTGGCTGGGATTGGTGTCTGCAGATGGGCGACGTGAAAGGTGGGACTGTGTCCTTCTGAGTTGACCAGATGGTGTCTGAACTACATACGATCTTGGTGTTTGAGCTGGTTGAATGACACGTCCTGGCTCAGTTGCGTTACGGGTACGAACCCAAATTGTTTCATCTGGAAGTAGAGGTGGCTGCTCTTTAACTCGATGGCGAGAGTCATAATCAAGCTTTTGCTTGTCTTTCCTGTCTCTGTCCTTCTCCCGAAAAGCAGGCAGATAAGGCCACTCTGGCACGAATGATGCTTCTGTCTGTGGGAGATTACTTCTGAGTTGTCTACCCATCAGGAGCTGTGAAGGACTGAATCCACACCAAGGAAGAGGTGTACTTCGGTAAGACAGGAGGGCTAGATAAGGGTCACGAGATTTCGCTAAGAGGTTCTTTGCAGTTTGGACCATGCGTTCTGCAAAGCCGTTGCTCTGCGGGTAATGTGGGCTACTAGTAACATGTGCAAAGTTGTATTCTTGAGCAAAGGCGGCCATCTCCTCTGAGATGAACTGTGGCCCATTGTCGGAGATGAGCTGTGCGGGGATCCCATGTCTGGAAAAGATGGCTTTTAAGGTTCGGATAGTACTGGCTGCTGTGGTGGTGGTCATTGTCTGCACCTCCAGATAGCGGGAAAAATAGTCGGCGACAAGGAGATAGGTTGTACCATTCAGTTGAAAGAAGTCGGTGGCAACCTTTTGCCAGGGGTACTTTGGTAACTCTGAGGCAATCATGGGCTGTCGTGGAGGTGACCTGGTTTTGGCGCAGATAGGGCAATTGGTAACAAGTTGTTCCATCTCTTCTTTGATGCCGGGCCACCACACTGAAGATGTGATTCGCAGTAGGCATCGTTGAATTCCTTGGTGCCCACTGTGGACTTTGTCCAATGTCTCCTTTTGGAGGTCGCGAGGTACAACAATGCGACGGCCACGTAGAAGAAGATCATTGCAAATCGTAAGCTCACTCCTTACTTGCCAATATGACCTGAGGTCTGCTGGAATATGCTTCTTGGTAGGCCAACCGTTTTGACAGAAGTTGATAATGCGTTGACATGTATTGTCCATTTGCTGGGCTCTCCTGTACTCATTGAGGCGGTCAGAATTTGCTGGTAGAGATGACAAAATGTTATCAACAAGCATCTCAGTCTGTTGGTCTGCAAGCAATTGGAGGTTGTCTGGGATGGAGGTGGGGGCGCGCGACAATGTGTCTGCGGTGTTGAGGGATTTCCCAGGAACGTGACTAATGGTGTAGTGAAAACGCATCAGACGAATCCTGAAGCGAAGTACACGAGGTGGCAAGGAGTCCAGATTGGTCTTACCTAGGAGCGGTACCAGAGGTTTGTGGTCGGTCTCCAACTTGATGGGTTTCCCAATGACGTATGTGGAGAATCTCTCACAAGCCCACACCAGTGCTAGTGCTTCTTTTTCGATTTGAGAATACCTCTTTTCTGTCTCCGTGAGGGATCTGGAGGCGAAAGCGACAGGTTTCCAGTGGTCTGAAGAGGGTTGCTGCTGAAGAAGAACAGCTCCAAGCCCATATGCTGAAGCATCGGCAGAGATAGTGGTAGGAGCTAACAGACTGTATGGGGCTAGAGTAGGTGCATTTGCCAGCTCCGATTTGATACTGTTGAAAGCTGAATCCTGTGCTGGTCCCCATAGCCAAGCCTTCTTGTTGCTCAGGAGTTCTCGTAGTGGCTGTGACAATGTGGCCAGTTTGGCAGAAAACTTGCCAAGCTGGTTGACCATTCCGAGAAATCTTCTCAGTTCCGATACTGTTGAGGGGCATTCCATTTCTTGCACTGCCTGAGTCTTCCTGGGGTCTGGTGAGATACCGTTATGGTCGATGATATGTCCGAGGAAGCTGATGGTCTCTTTGCTGAACTCGCATTTCTGTGGATTCAGGGTGAGACCAGCTGCTTCGATCCTCTGGAGGGCGGTTCTGAGTCGGGCATCGTGCTCCTGTTGGTTGCATCCGCAGATGAGGACGTCATCCATGTGACAGATAGTGCCGTCCTGTCCGGCTAGGATGTGCTGCATTTTCTTTTGGAAGTGTTCTGGTGCACTACTGATGCCAAATGGCAGCTTATTGAACATGTAGCGCCCGAAAGGGGTGATGAATGTTGTCAGCGGCCTGGAGTCTTCGGAGAGAGGGATCTGCCAAAATCCGCAGTTAGCGTCTAGCTTACTGAACACTTTTGCGCCAGCCAGCTGGGCAAGATTCTCATCCACAGTAGGTAGAGGATGCACTTCTCTGAGAACGTTGTCGTTGAGATGGCGGTAGTCAACACAAATGCGGACTGCACCTGACTTCTTAGGAACGACCACCATGCCTGCACACCAGGGGGTCGGTTCCTCTACCGGGGTAATGACACCAAGAGACTCCATGCGGGTGAGCTCCTCTTTCACTTGCGCCCGTAGGGGAAGTGGCACATTCCGTGGAGTGAAGAGGGCAAAAGCCTTAGCTTCCGGCTTCAACGAGATGTGGTATGGGTCAGCCTTTAGTGTTCCCAAACCAGTGAAAAGAGCAGGAAATTGTTGCTGAACTGGTTGTCCGACGGCATCTACTGTCTTTACAAGTTGCAGAGCCCGAATGGCTGGTAGCCCTAATAGGTTGTGCTGGATATGCTTGAGCACAAAAACAGGTTGAATACACTCATTATCATTGTGGGTCAATCGTGCCAGGAACTCACCACTTACTGACAGGGGGTTGTTGTCCGGACCGTGGAGGCTCTTGGATGGTGGCTGAAGCTCCTTGACATTGAGTGATTGCATCAAATCCTCAGCGATGACTGTTACTTCAGCCCCTGTGTCCACCTTGAACACTGCGTCACGTCCATTGATTTTGATGTGGCATGTCCACGAGTTCCTGTGATCCAATTCAATGGTGTTAAGGAAGGCGATATCATCAGATTCTGTTTCTGGTTGACAGATATCCGGTGTCCCGACCACTTCAGCAACTGTCTTGCTGAAGCATTGGGAGCTGAAGTGCCCTTTCCGCTTGCACCGATGGCACTCTGCAGTGATGGCAGGACACTGTTGCCGAGAATGGGGGGCTCCTCCGCACCGATTGCACTTGGGCTTGTGTGGTGCTTGAGACTTAAGGGGATTGGAATTCGAAGTCGATTTCTTCACGAATTTGCCGTGCTGAGTAGGGCCCTTGCCTCTACGTACGAAGTCGATCTCGCGTTTAGTTGACCTGTTGTCAAGGATTACCTGTTGCTCCTGGATGGCTTCCCGCTGACGAGTAAGCGTTTTCGCTTTTTCCAGGGTGAGGTCTGGGTCCAACTGGAGACGCTGCGATAACGCTTTGTCCCGAATGCCAACCACAATTCTGTCACGGATCATTTGATCTTTCAAAGCTCCGTACTCGCAGTCTTCTACTAATTGGTACAGGCTCGTGATGAATTGCTCTGTGGTCTCTCCCTCTTGCTGACACCGTGAGTTGAAACGTGCTCGTTCGAAAATAACGTTCTTACGGACCTTGAAGAAGGAATCGAATTTCTTGATGACTTCGTCATAGCTCTTCTTTTCGTCGGTTGTGATGTCCGTTGATCCGAGGACGTCTTCGGCTGTCTCTCCCATGCAGTAGAGGAGAGTGGAAACCTGGCGAGTCCCATCTTCGGTCGACAGTCCCGACGCCAGGCGAAATTGTTCGAATCGACGCCTCCACCGCGGCCAATCGTCTGGTGACTGAAAGTTAAAGGGTGAGGGGGGCTGCAGTTTGATACTAGCCATGCTGAACCACTTCTGACACCATGTAGTGTAGAGCGTTTACCGTAGTTCGCAACTTCACTTGAAGACGATTCACTCAATAATAATTAATATTCCATGCGGGGCATCATACAACACGTGGTCACAATAAGGTAACACACACACAAGCATTACATAATCATTACCAAAGGGGTATGTATACCAAATACTAAAGAGCATGCAAACTACTTAACACAATATTAGTTATGAGTACGTACTACATGCTTATAGTTAAGTGTACACCACAGTAACCTATTTCACAGTATCCTATCTATATCTCTTATGCATGCAGGAATTGGATCCAACCACTAGACCAATTAAACTAAAGGAAGAGGAAAAGAATGTGTTATCTGAAGAAGTAATTTCTTCTCTGAAAGAGGCACACCACGTGCATATCCGTGGTGTGAAGGATCCCCTTTTGTATTTCATACACGGTCTGAGGAAAGTTGATGTTGATCAAGCATTTTCGGCAATGAAAGATCATTTCGCTGACATAGTGTCAATCACTTGCACCATGAAAATCACTCACCTGCAAGCCATGTTTCTGGAAAAGAAAAGAAGAAAAGAAATCGATGCTATGGATGCCGAGGTTGAAATCCGAAAACTGTATCATGGTAAGAAAGACGGAGATGCAGTAGTTACCATTAAAGGACTTCGTAGCCCTGTAGAATCCTGTAAGTTGGAGCTTAATTTGCTTCTGGAAAAATATGTAGAACAAAGGGTCTCGTGGGAGGATTCAGGTAGCAAGTACCACTGGTATAGAGAAAGAAAGGAAGCAGTAGTAGCTGAAGTTGAGGCTGAATGTGATGTTCTTGTACACTTTGAAAGCAATTGCTCAGCAATTGTTTGTGGGATTGAGGAGGATGCCATAGCAAAGGCTATAGAAATAGTTCAAGAATGCACTGAAATGGTACGCTGCTCAATCAAAGCATCAAAAGAGCAGAGAATTAAAGTTGGCATGTCAATGAAAGAGAACAAATTTAAGCACAGTTTGGTTGCCATAGATACCTTTGATTCTGCTGGCATCCTCCTATATGCTCCAATAAGATTTAACAGTCTAGTTGTAGATGTCGAGGAAGAGATTGATTCTTTCTTGTCCAAGGCAAGCCATGATAGACAAGATGTTTCTTTGGATCCTCTTATGTCAACCATCATACATGCAAGGTACCTAAAGAAGGGCACTGAAGGATGCAAGGTTATATTTAGAAAGGAAAAACCTGGAGTGTTGATTGTAACTGGCAAGCGTGATGCTGTTCAATCGCTTGTTGCAAGAATACAAGGCATCATTGCTGATCTACAGCCCACATTCTGCAGTCAGAAAGTGGTTGTGGATAAATGCTTCCAGTCACTACTAGTTCAACAAAGCACATACTTCTTCATGAAGGGTATAGAGAGGAGCCATTTTGTTGAAATTCGTCTACCTACAGGTAGTGAAAATGAAACCAAATGGGCAGCAGAAGTGAAGCCCATTGGCTGGTCAAAGCAGTGCTCCGTTAAGATAGTACAAGGTTCACTTGTCAAGGAAAGGGCAGACGCCCTTGTAAATCAGGCCAATGAAGAGCTAAAGCTGTTGAGTGGCTTGTCTCGTGCTTTGGTGAAGGCTGGTGGGGATTCCATCCAATCAGAATGTGACTCATATGTAGTTAAGAACGGCAAAGTGCCAACAGGCGAGGCAGTATGTCTTGGCAGTGGGAAACTTCCCTGTAAGAAGATCATTCATGCTGTTCCTCCGAGATGGCGTGGTGGCTCACATGGAGAGACAGCACTTTTGGAGCAAAGCTTTATTCGAAGTATGGATGTGGCAGCTGACAATAATTGTCAAAGAATTGCTCTACCAGCTCTTGGAACTGGTTTTCTCCACTTCCCTATGGATAAGTGTGCTGAATGCTCTATGTCTGCTCTTGTGAAGGCACTTTCCAAGCATCCAGATGGATTTAAAGACATCAAGTTTGTTCTCTTCACTGAAGATGATGTCTCTGCCTTCATCACTATTTTTCAAGCTCTTGAAACTGTCCCAGATTTGAACTGCAAAGTTGTGGAGATCAGTCAAAGTGATGATATTCCTAAGTCCACTTCTGCAGAATTGCCTGTGTGTCAGTGGGATTACATGAATGATGATCAAAAATTCCTACCTTTTGAAGCTACACTAAACACTCAGTTGGAGCAAGAATATTCAAGGAATCCAAATTCCAAATTTGCTTACAAACACTTAAAGTGGAGATACGAAGCAGACTTCTCTGCCATGACCCAGACCAACTTAGACACTGGAAAGGTAAGGACCATCAGGCGCTCAGTCCACACTGCTGCAAGCTGGTATTGGAAGGATGACAACGGTACCTTTCGTCCTTACACACATAGAATATCAGAGGAGATCAGCAGGATTCAGAGTGGAAATACAGTAAATTGCATACACATTGATGGCAGAGATTACAAATTTGATTTCATCAACAAATACCAAATCAACACTTCAACTGGGCACAAACGTGAAATAAGAGTAAGCAGAAATGGGGATTCTGAAGCAAGTGTAGCAGGTCCGTCAATTACAGTCAAAGGCTGTGAAGAAGATGTTTTAGCTTCAAAGAAAAAAGTTATGGAATACTTCAAGAAACAGGAAAAAGAAGACAAATGGCAAATTCCAAGGATATTTTTGTCTAAGATGGAGCCTATGATTCGTAACTCGTGTGCTCGCTATAGTGTAAAAGTATCCTTTGAAGATGCATCTAAGGACAATGTCCAAGTTCTTCTTCATGGTTGGGAGAAATCAGTAGCCTTGGTGAAGGAGCAGTGTACAAGTGAGCTGCTTAATCTCACCACTGCTCAAGCTCGTACAGGAGTTGTGAAGAAACCAGATGAGTGGGAGGAAGATGGAAGCTCTTCGGTATTAAAGGTAGTACAAAGTGGATCTGCTGAGTATAACAAGGTGCTTGCTCGAATGCGTGAAACAGTTCCTAATGTAGAAATTGTTAAGCTGGAGCGTATTCAGAATGAATGGCTATGGGAAAAGTTCTCCCAACATCGTGATCGGATTCAGAAGAAAAACCAGGGTGTTGTTGGGGAAAATGATCTTTTCCATGGAACAAGAAGTACAGATCCACGTTTCATCTATGAGGGGGAAGAAGGATTTGATATGCGCTTCAGTCAAGCGGGAATGTGGGGAAACGGAAACTACTTTGCTGTGAATGCTAGTTACTCAGTCAATTACTCACATCCTGTGAGTGGAGGTCTTCGTCAAATGTTTCTGGTACGTGTTGTCATTGGAGAAGCCCACGACTGTCCACCTAATGGTTCCCTAAGACTTCCACCCGAGAAACCCAAGACGTCGTCACTTTTCAGTGTTGAAAGATACGACTCAGTCACTGGTAATACTGGAGGCTCTCGAGTGTACATCATCTACGATAACCTGAAGGCCTATCCCTTGTACCTCATTACATTTAAGTAACTCATTCTTAGTAGTGGATGTTGCAGCTAGGTAACATAGTTTTAGAGCACTGTTTTAGAGTGTCTAGTTAGGGTATACTTTCAAGAGACAGAGTAGGCCCTCTTAGCATTTTTGTAGTATTAGATTTCTTGTTATCTGGAAATTCACTTACTGTGCAAGATCAATACTAGAGTAGCACTATGTGAATGCACATGCATGATGATTGTCAAATGTACATGATTTGGTTAAAGCTCGCCGCGGCCACATAATATAATCCCGTTACAAATAAAAAATGTGCACTTTGGCTATAGGCTATAAAAAACAGTAACATATTCATATCCAAGGCTGTCTACAGCCCTACAAAATAGTACATCTCATGCCATTACAACTTATAGCATTGGATACAAGACTTACACATATATATATACTACCTCGCTTGATACACTATGCCAATATACAGTGTGGACGATTTCACATGCACTAACAATTATATGACAACTGCTTTGAACGAGGGTATAACTTATTAACACATTTGTTCTATGTGACGTGCACATGCATGCACGCATGTATCTTATCATAGGTACCCGCTCCTCATGCATGGTGAATGCTATTGTTTCGCGTGCATAAAAGTTGGAGTATCGTGTATTTTTTCATTATAATTTCTCCATTTCTGCACAAATTCATAGATACTCAAACCCCACACGCACAGACTGAAGGGTCTGGTTCCGCGAGACTAGTTAGCACTATAGCTCGCGCTGGCCTAGTCTGACGTGGCCAGACCGAATTCCTCCATTTGCAGGAGGAAAGACTTCGGTCTGGCCACGTCAGACTACGCTGGCCACAGTTAAAATGGCCTCTCCTAGATAGTAACAGCGCAACTTTTTTGAATCTCAGGATTGGATCGGCGGCTGGGTCCTGCTCAGCATCTAAGACGCAGGATGGCAGAGAGGAAGTTGTGCACTACAATGAAGACGTATGGTCCCAAGCCTCAGAGCTTTAAACTCCCAGATGGAGAGGAATATTTGTTCGGTAGTGAGGTTGGCAACTACTTGAGGCTCTTCCGAGGTAGTTTGTACAAGAAGTTTCCCAACCTGGCGAAGAGGAGTCTTCAGCCTTCTGAAAGAGAAATAGTCGTCAAGCAAGGGTATAATCCTGCGTTGGTGTCTTCTAACGTTTGGATAGTCAAAGCCAGTGAAATAGAAGACATTCTGTCAGGAAATGACGATAAATACAGAGCATCCGTTCACGTTTCTATGTCTACTTTGGACCAGAACTACACCAGGTACGTACTTCTCGTGTGTGTGTGTGCATAGATATTCGACCCAACACCGTGCGTGTGTGTGTGCGTGCGTGCGTGTGTATCTGTGCATGCGTGTATGTGCATGTCAGTGTGTGTGCATGTTTGGGTACATGCTTGTGTGTAGGGAGGAGAAAAAGGTCTGGCCACGCGAGACTACTTGTGTGGGTGTACCTACCTACCAGTTTAATGTGTTGTTCTGCTTGTCTAGCTCTATGGAGAGGTCCTCAACTCAGTATAGCAGTGGATCAACAACTAGAGGGAAGAAGCAGTCTTGGATGACGCAGCTTCCTGGTAACTCCTTTCACCTTGACTCTGTCCCACCTGCCTCCACCATTCCTCATCCACGGACACAAGTCAAACATGTTCGCAGTTTTCCCAAGTTGTGAGTTGACGTGTGTGTGTGTGTGTGTGTGTGTGTGTGTGTGTGTGTGTGTGTGTGTGTGTGTGTGTTAAATCGGAAAAATTCAATTTTCAATCTAGAGTGCAACATCATAACACATGACTTGTGCTTCTGATTAGCTTGTATTTATCTTTGTGTTCAGTATAAGCTGGTGTCTAGTTAAGATGCTGGATATAAAATGGGATGAAGTCTCAATAGCTAAAATGCTGTGTAATGCAATACGTATATGCACCCCAATGTAGAATTGGTACACTGCACCTAGTCCAACCAAACTCTGTCTAACTCAGTGCCTGTCTAGCCTCATGTTTGCCTAGGCCTATGCCCATCTAGCCCCATGTATGTCCCTTTCTGTTCCTTGTTCCAGTGTTGTTTTACAAATATACAAAACATATACATACAGTTACGTACATTGGGGTACTGTATGTACCCTGATGTGTTAACTTAACCCCTCAATTTTAGCTGCAAACCTTGCTTATGTGTTGTAGCACTATGGATGTACTGTATGTATATATGTGTATAGATATTCGTTGGTGGATTATCTTAGCACATACCGTAGGAATGGAAAGTTATGCTGTATTTTCAATTATGCTACTATGCTATTTTAAAGAAAATCGCACAAATAAAAATCGCATTATGTTTAATGTCTGATACCACACAATACTGCATGTCATGAAAATCACAAAATTGAAAATTGCATAGTGTCTGTGGTGGTCAAAATCACATACTTTTACTTTGCATAACATACCAATCCTACAGTACGTACATATGTACATACTTACTATGCATGTACTGTACATATGTATTGTACACATAATACATATGTACTTACTTTCATGCACTATGTTATTACGGCTTGTTTGTATACTGTTTATGTAGCTATAGTGACAAGCACATGGATGCTATCCGGGAGACTTCGGTGCAGCCTGAGCTACTGGTGCCCATAAGATTGGACATTGACATTGATGGACATAAGCTGAGGGATACGTTTGTGTGGAACAAGAATGGTGTGTGTGTGTGTGTGTGTGTGTGTGTGTGTGTGTGTGTGTATGTGTGTGCGTGCACATACGTGTATTCATGTGTGTGTGCACATTGTGTGTGTACATGTTGTGTGAAGTATTGCTGCATGTGGGTGGGTTGTGTATTGTTGTTTATACGTGCAGGCATTATGTGTAACCCTGTACTGGATCGAACAATGTACATATGTCTTAAACCTGGATACCCTCGTCTCCTATAGCCTACCAAACTCACTATCCCCAAACTTTTAGATGGAACAAATTCATACTATACAATACTACCACATCTCATCTGCCACCCTTGCTAGTTCCCTGCAATAATTCTGTCCCAGTTGTGGCAGATTGTTAAGGTTTCACTGTACATACATGATACATACATGATACATACATGATATGTATATACGTACATTAGAGTCTGATACCAATAGTTTGTTAGGTTAGTTCACAGCTGTTGCTCAATGATCTTTCCTATTTATGTATGATGTATGCATATACTTATGTACATGCAGAAACCATGATCACTCCAGAGCAGTTTGCTGAGCTGTTGTGTGACGACCTTGAGCTGCCCACAAGCTCTTTCATGCCAGCAGTAGCTCACTCCATTAGGCAACAGTTGGAACAGTACAACCACGAGATGATACCCCAGGATGAAGAGGACAGGAGAGTCATTGTGAAGGTGTGTTTGTGTGTGTGTGTGTGTGTGTGTGTGTGTGTGTGTGTGTGTGTGTGTGTGTATGTGTGTGTGGTTATGTGCATGTGGGTGTGTGTGTGTGCGCACGCGTGTGCACATGTGTGTTTGTGTGTGTGTGTGTTCGCATGTGTGTGCATGTGTTTGTGTGAGAGTACTACATGTATGTATGTATGTACTCTGCAGAGAACCAACCGATGTATGTATATACAGTGAAACCTCTCTAAACCGAACCCTCTGTAATCCAAAACCCTCTTTAAACCAAATGTGTTCTCAAGCTCTGCTCTCTATATTTACTATACATGTAGAACCTCTCTAATCCGAAAACCTCTCTAAACTAAACCTTTTCTTTGGTCCTAAGGGTGTTCGGTTTAGAGAAGTTACACTGTATATACATAACTGTAGCTCTCATCATACCGTTTTCCCTCTGGTCAGCTCATGTGGTATCTGTGTTAGTTCTGTGGACATGCGTGTACATACGTACACTGCCTTGACATTTAGTTTGACTGTAGCTAACCACTATATGTACGTATGTATCTATTGTGTACATACACATACTGTGTGTAAGGTACTGTAAATTTTTTTGGTGCTGTTAAATTTGTGTTATAGTATTTGCAGGTATGTACTGTACACTGCTGGCCCATGGTGTGTCAGTGCATGTACTGTACCTTGTACTTATAATGACACATAAAGTATGTACGTATGTATACGTACTTACTGGAATCTTCTGCTGACCAGCTCAACATTCATGTTGGCAACATTTCACTGGTGGACCAGTTTGAATGGGACCTCTCTAATCCTCTCAATTCACCGGAGCAGTTTTCCCGCCAGTTGTGTGCCGACTTGGGGCTGGGTGGGGAGTTTGCCTCCACCATAGCCTACTCCATCCGAGGACAACTGAGCTGGCACATCAAAGCCTATGCTTTCAGGTGTGTGTGTGTGTGTGTGTGTGTGTGTGTGTGTGTGTGTGTGTGTGTGTGTGTGTGTGTGTGTGTGCGCGCGCATGCATATGTGTTTGTGTGTTTATGTACATGGTGTGTGTGTGTGTGTGTGTGTGTGTGTGTGTGTGTGTGTGTGTGTGTGTGTGTGTGTGTGTGTACATTATAGAATGTACAGACATACGTACATACATACAATGAGTATTTGTCAATGTAAGCACGTGTATGTTATGTGTATGAGAAATCACATTTTCCATGTTCTCCTCCTCATTCAGTGGCTACGCGAGACTAGGCAAGTAAGACTAGACATACATGGGACTAGACATACTTGGGGCTAGACAGGCATGGGAAGACGTACTTAGGGCTAGAGAATATCCCATCTATATTATTACTACAAAAACTAGTACTAACCTCGTAAACGACAGTTGCCAAGTTTTGCAATCCTCCCGATTTCTTCTTCATTCCCCTTTGCGTCTCTTTTAGGAGGGCATAAACCTAAGGTCGTGCACAGCAATAGTCATTTCTGAGCAAAATCAGCATGATAGATTCAGGCTTACTTCGTAGTTGCTTAGAAAAGCCGATCTTTCCTTTACAACTTCCATCCTGCGCCAGCACTGGATTGAACGCGCTGGATTAATCCTCGGATTAATCTTCCATTTTGTTACGACATTGCGCAATGACAATTAATGGCGGTCGATGTGGGTGTGTTCCGCCGTGTTCCGCCGTGTTTGTTGCCTTGGCGCATCCTGCTGTACGTAAACAGTAAGCGAGCTGTTTTCAGTATAGAGAACCTATTTGAATAAAAGCTTCAAATTTCTTTCAAGGAAGTGTCGAAGATGCATTCAGGTTAGTCATGTAGGTTAGAGGGACTATGCAGGGAATGGAAGCATATGCATTACGGATCCAAGATGTAATTGCTTGTAGACATACATTTGCATGTATCATGTTGATCCACATCTGCATAGTGTTGGCATTGCATAGTGTCATAATGTTTCTGAGAGGAGCACTGGCATTTTCTGTCATCACTATCACAACCCTATCTTATCTCTGTTGATTGTAGAGGATGAAAACTCTGGAGATGTGGAGCTCATCCTGGAGGGCAACCTAATGGTGGACCACAGTCCTCAGTTTCGCTCTATCAGACTCTTTGTCTCCTGTGATCCAGAAGGTGAGGGTGTGGCTCTGTCCTGTAGTCTGCTATCATGCAACTTTATGTACAGTGAAACCTATCTAATCCGATGGGCTTGAAAAATGTCAGATTACAGAGTGACTCTTAACATACTATGATATGGTGACTGCACCTCATGAGGTGGTCAGTTTAGTATAATGTCTACAGTGAACCCTTCACAAAGACCACTTGTATGGAGAGACTTGCTCCATGGACCACCTCAGTGATATTAATGTACCTCTGTATAAGGACCACCTGCCTACAGAGACTGCCATCACTTGGTACCTTGAGTGGTTGTTATAGACAGGTTTTAGTATATGTGTATATACAATGGGTGGTGGATAATCAGCACTAGAGGATGAGAGTAAGATGTGTGTAATTTCCTGTACGTTCCAATATCCAGATTCAGTCTGGGAACACAGGATGATAGAACATTATGTTTTGGGTGAACTGAAATCTCACTGTGAGTCTCTTGGTTTCCACTTCCACTTGGTGAATCCCTGCTATGGAGGGAGTCAAGACAATGCCCTTGACAAGGTGGAATTGAAGGAAATATGTTTAAAGGAAATCAAGTTCTGCCAGAAGTACTCAATTGGACCAAATTTTCTTGTATGTGGGGTTTTCTTTGTGTATGTGTGTGTTGTGTGTGTGTGTGTGTGTGTGTGTGTGTGTGTGTGTGTGTGTGTGTGTGTGTGTGTGTGTGTGTGTGTGTGTGTGTGTGTGTTGTGCTCACATGTTTGTATGTATGGGTACATTTGAGTACGTTTGCTTGCGTGCATATGTGTGTAATTTAATCTTACGTGCACATACATACATACGTACTGTACATGTAATCGTCATTGTGTGTAGAAATTTACATGTACTGTATGTAGATGTACTGTACATACACACATCCACGGCTACAAGATGCAGATCATGCGAGTGCAGACTACAGAAGGAAGAAAATTAGTTGGTGAGTGACACTGTGTATGTGTGTGTGTGTGTGTGTGTGTGTGTACACTGTACTTATTGCACCAAACTTCCAATACTCTACCTGGAATTAAGCAACACACACACACACATACACACACACACACAGACACACACACAGACACACACACACACATACACACACACACACACATGTACACACACACACGCATACTTGCACACACTCACACACACACACACACACACACACACACACACACACACACACACACACACACACAAACACACACATACACAAAGAAAACCCCACATACAAGAAAATTTGGTCCAATTGAGTACTTCTGGCAGAACTTGATTTCCTTTAAACATATTTCCTTCAATTCCACCTTGTCAAGGGCATTGTCTCATCACCATCAGACGAAAGGCTCGCATCTTGGAGTCCTTAGTGAGGATTCGACTACGGAAGACCTTTCTTCTCTACATGTGGTAGACAGTAGCTGCTTTCTCCAATCTTACCCCGACTTCTTTCTCCACCTTCCCCATCTTGTCTACCTCACTACCCAGGTAGGAGAAAGAGTCCACCTCTTCTAGAATTTGGCCATTCAGAGTGATGGGCGGATGGTCGTCTCCAGCTTCACCAATGTTGAGCACTTTGGTCTTTTCACCATTGATCTTCATGCCCCACTTTGTACATGAAGTGTTCAGCACCAAAAGCATACTTTGGAGGTCCCCTCTGCTTTCTGCACATACAGTGAGATCATCAGCTAGCATACTGGATATTGGGCACACAGGTGTTGGCTGGTGTCTTGTCCCTGTAAGTAAGGAACAGCCCTCCACTGGTGGTGTACTCCACTTGCAGTCCTCCTTCATATGCTGCTGTTGCATCTCGCACAATCTTGTCCATGTATGCGTTAAACAACAGTGGGGATAGTACACAACCTTGCCTCACGCCAGACTTCACTTCAAAGACATCTGACACACCCTCAGAAGTTCTCACCCTGCAACATGTTCCAGTGTACAGCTCCCTTACCATGTCAATCAGATGTCGCGGAACTCCATAATGGCTCAAGACTGCTAGTAGTGCTGATCAGTCCACTGAGTCGTAGGCCTTAGTGAGATCGACAAAGCCCAAATAGGCTGGACTTTCATACTCTATGGACCTCTCGACTATCTGGCGAGCACTCCAGATTTGATCGACTGTACCTCTGCCCGGCCTGAAACCACACTGTGACTCCAGTAGCCAAGGGTTAATGATTTCTTGCAGCCTGTCTAGCACCACAAGGCAGAGCACTTTACCAGGGACACTGAGGAGAGAGATTCCCCTATAGTTGTTACAGTTTTTTCTTATGCAGTGGTACCAGGATTGACCTTCTCCATTCTTGGGGGATTCGTTTTGTCCTCCACACTTCCTGCAGTATCTCTAGCACCCAGTCAATCATAGCATCTCCTCCATTCTTTAAAAGTTCTACTACTATTTCATCTTCCCCTGCTGCTCTCCCATTCTTTAGTCTCTTCATCGCCTGCTCCACTTCCTCTCTTGTTATTTCTGGTACCTCCTTATCACTGGGTTGCTCCAGGCTGCCAATCATATTCTCTTCTACTGTACCTTGTACATTCAACACTTTCTCAAAGTGCTGTCTCCATCTGGCCAATCTCTCTTCACTCTTGTGCAAAGGATGTCCATTTTCATCCAAGATGGCAGTTGTGGTGGTAACTTTGCTGCCATTCAGGCGTTTCATCTTCTTGAAAAAGTCACCCACACAATTACTCTTCATATTATCCTCCATTCCCTTCATCACTCCATCAAGCCACTTCTCCTTGTCCTCCTTCACAGCTTTCCTAACTTCTTTACGCAGATCTCTATATACTCTTTGTGTCTGGTTGCATCTGTACGGTGTTCTTGCCATCTTATGAAAGCCCCTCTCTTAGCTTCTACAATACTGAAGGTCTCTTCTGTCATCCACTTGGTAATGCTATGTTTCTTGCCCTGTTTGTGTAACTGATTGTTTGCTGCTTCTATGACTGATGTCTTCATCTCATTCCACCTCTCTTCTACATCTCCACTTGGCCTCCTGGATTGGAAACACCTTTCAATGGCTTCTGAGAACTCACTTCTGTTTTTCTGATGCTGTAACAGCTGTATATCAAAACGGTGTTTCTTCTTGTCCCTCCGCTTGACTTGCAACTTAAGGTGTATTGAGGTGGCCACCAAACGATGATCACTATATCTCCACCTCGATAAACCCTTGTATCTAGAACTGATGAATGCAATCTTCTCTTCACTAATACATAATCCTTAAGACTGGGCTTTGTACTTGGGTCTGGTGGATACCATGATGTTTGATGGATCCTCTTGTGCTCAAAGTATGTGTTGGATAAGCACAGGTTGTGCACAGTGGCAAAGTCAACAAGTCTGTGGCCATTGTCACTTGTATGTCCAGCAAGCCCAAAAGGTCCAACCACCCGATCTACCTCTTGGCCAACTGTGGCGTTAAAATCCCCCATTACAATCACCAGCCCATTAATCCTACACATTACACCATCCAGATCTGCATAAAAATTGTCCTTCTCTTCTGTGCTACTTCTCTCAGTAGGGGCATAAGCAACCACAACTGTAATAGGACCTACCTGTGTCATGAACTCTGCTGCTAACACTCTTGACGACACTGCCTTGTGGAACCTCATAGCAGCCTTGGCACGAGCCGTGATGGCAAGGCCAACCCTTCTACGTTCCTTCCATCAAGTGTCCCTGAGTAGATCATACTGTAACCACTACCTACATCTAGAGTTACTTCCCCCTCACCTGGAAGATGTGTCTCTGTTACGCCCAAGATGGAAAGTTGATAGCGTTTCATTTCTCTAGCCAGTTGCTCTGTCTTCCCAAGTCCACGAAGAGATCGCACGTTTCAAGTCCACACACACAAACACACACACACACACACATACACACACACACACACACACACACGCACACGGACAAACACACACACATACACACACGCACACACACACACACACACACACACACACACACACACACACACACACAGTCCTCCATTCTCTCATCCCAGGAATTGAGATCCCCGTGACATGTGTCAGTGATTTGACATCCACATTGATGGCTCTGGTCAAACAGATTACAGGTGAAGGAGACGCTGAGAATCAGTGATTCAGCGTTCACACAACACAATAGCAAACATCAGCTACTTGTAATGAGAACAGTTCATTATGTGTATTCCAATACATATCCAATGCTATGTCTACGTCTAGCGCTCTGACAGCACAGAGGTTGTGTCAGATGACTAGCTGTGTTTCGCGTTGTTTGTTTGAAGTGCTCAAAGCTGTTCTATTGTTCGTGTTTGATTTGTGTTCAATTCTGTATCATCTGGTATATTTATTTGAGTTGATCGAATAAAATGGAATTTCACTGTATATACCTTTAATACAATACAATGGATGTGTTGTGTGTGTGTGTGTGTGCGTGCGTGTGTGTGTGTGTGTGTGTGTGTGTATGTGTGTGTACATGTGTGCATGCGTGTGCATGCATGCTTAAATACATTTTTTTCCCTTTTTCTACATCATTCATTAAACTGGTCACATAAATTTTTCACTATATATTATTCAGTGGAACCGCTTAAAACAAACTCCCCTAATAGCGAAAACCTCTCTATAAAGTTCTGCTTTTGTTTGACCTGACATATTGCTGTGTATATTAAACAACCTTTGAATAACAAACTGTTTTTCAGTTCCCAATTGTAGAGAGGTTCTGTAATGCTGTGAATGGTCCCCTGCCGTAAGTTGTCCCCCTATCGTTTCATCAATACTAAACCCTAACCCAACCCTAACCCTAACGCCTCGACAGTATAGAGTTTGTATTCAATAAGTGCCCACGCCGGACAACTTTTAGGGGGGACAAGATTTGGTGTGACAGTTCCACTGTGTGGAAATTTACTGTTAGAGGTTTCTTTGTAACAAGTTTCCACTGTATAATATGGATGCGGTGTGATGTCAATTGTGAAAAACAGCCAGTGGTGGTGGAAAGTGTAAACTTTAGGGGGGCGGGGTATGATGCACGTAGCTATTGAAATGCATTACTGTATATTGTCCTTTGATACTGCTTGGGAGGTAGCATCCATTTTTTTGTTAAATTGTTGTATATTGTATGATGTCATGGCAGACATGTGTGAGGATTTATAGAGTCACAATTATATGGTTTTACCTTAAAATTTGTGAAATATGTAATTTTTGGGTTTTTTAAGTATTATTTTTATTGTTGGATTTTGCATTGTAAAGTCATTGATAGTAATTAATATTATTACAAGAATTTAGTGGGGCGGTGTCCCCGCAACTAAAATGTAGGGGAATTACCCACCCCACCCCCCACCCCACCTAGTTCCACCACCTATGGTTGACAACGGTTGAACCATTCATTGACCATAGATAATGCATTAACAATTGCTTATTCTACCACGCTCTTAGACTAAACTACGAGGCAGAGATGTGTGTTACATATCCATGCAGGGGTTTTTCGCCTGCTGGTGAAAAACATGGGGAAAGGCTTGCATGTGTGACCATTCTTTTGTAATGCCCTGCATGGTATGCATTGCTTATAAATTTTGCTTTTATCGGATATTATTCCAACGTATATTAATGAAATTAATAAAATAAATGATCAAGGGGTAAAATATTATGACAAATTAAAAGTATAAACAAAATATATTTAAAAAAGCTGGGTGTAACATCGTAGGGGATTCCTCCCAAAGTACGCGATCGACCTCCGTGTTGTAGTCTTTGCGGTCAAACGTCCATGCAAGTCCTTCAACTTCCTGTGGGTAGACATGCAAGACGAGATGGACGCTTTCTTGGATATGCATGTACCAAAGGTGATGACTTACCACAGGTAAGCTGCTGTACCCCTACTGACTCACTGAACGGTACAGGCCACGGGAGAGGAGCGCTAGCGCCTTTAATATTAACGATTTCCGCTCTTGAAGGTCATTAAAACGTTGTTAGTCAATTGATTCCTCGTGGCCGGTGCCATGTCCACACGAAAATATACCGGAATGGAGGGCATGCACCTCTTCACTATGCAAGCATGAGAGGACCAGACTATTTCTCGCTCACCCGGTGACATTGTCAGAGGATCACGTGTCCCCCAGATTAGTTGTCGACCCTTGATGGAAGCTGCCAAAGCTGCAATTGCTTGGAGCTACTATTATGTTCGCTGCTCACAACTCTCCAACGTGCCAATGCACCACCCCATAACTATGTGCTGTTTAGCTACAGTATTGTATTGAATTGTGATATCTTGTGTCTATCAGTGTCTGTACATCTTTAGCTTTAAATTAACCCTTTTCTCCTTTGCACTTATATTTATTATATATGACTCATGTGCTACCTTGTTCGTTGTCTTATTTTGTAGTTTGGTTACATCATGTGTTTTCTGCCTTACCAGATCACCACTCACTTACCTCAGAATTACGTCACGGTGCATGCGAATTGACACTCCTTTCACCCTGGGTCTGAGCATAGTTCACCATTTTGGACTTACAACATGTACAATACATTTAACTTTGCCGGTCCAATACTGATGTGATTCCCCCCCCACCCCCCCCCCCCCCCATAAGTGGTTTGTTTATTGAGTGTGACTAAATCAAAGCTAGCCTTATCTAAATTTACTATGTAGCTCAGATGGTTGCATTCATTGCAACAATGTTATATCGGACTGAGTCAAGAACCGGCACTGGCTGAATTACAAGTCCCTATATATTTCAGTCCTGTACTGTAGTTGTTGGAAAAGTTTTTAGACTATAATAATATATAGGGGACACCTGATCCTAAAGAGGACAATCTCTCCTATAGGACCATGCGTCCTAGGGGGACACATGGTCCTAGTATATACATTGTGTCCGGGGGGCATCCTATCCTGGGAAGGCGTGTCCAGGGGGACAAATATTAGGGGGGAACACGTGACCCTGTGACAACGTAGTCTGGCGTAGCCTGGGTCTGGCTACGTCAGACTAGTGACAACGTGAGTCCCCGAAAATGCATGGCCGAGCGAGTTTGGATCTGTGCATGTACATGTATTGTCTATGATCTGAGGTATAGTCTATAGTAGATTTAATTATAGAAACTCTATGAGGGAGAGTTGTACTCTCAAAAGTCCGAATCAGACGAGTGCACCTAATCCGAATCAGTTGAGCAAGCCTGGCATGGATGGCGATGGCGATAAAGACCTGGAAGAAGTTCACAAGATCTTAAGGGACGTCTGGGCCGACTTTACAGCCAGTTTTGACGCAAGAGATCTAAGAGTTATCAATGAAGCATATTCGAAGCGCATCATAAGTAAAACGACGAGGGACAAGATAATGCAGGCAAAGGACAGTTTGGAAGCCACTAGCTGCTTCCTCATCCACCTGGAGAATAGTGCCACAATTGATACCCTCTGGAAGGTCCACGCAATGCTACAAAAGACATCGGAAGATCACGACAGCCACCAACACTTGTGCGAAGTTCTGAGCTGCAGACTCGGAAGTAAGCGGAAAGTAAGTATAGCAACAGTGAAACATGTGTATACTGCATATAGGCCATGAGTTTACAGCATCGAGACAGTATAAACTCAAAATTTGAAATAAATATATTTTGAATTAGTATATGCTGTGTTAATTAGTCTGAGAGGTAAGTAGGTGACATGAATATTTTGCTGCATGTAGTCCGGTTTAGCCCCCATGCATAGAATATATATTATCTATGACCCCACTTGATCTTGATCGATCGGCCATTTTTGGGTACTGGTAGCCAGTGGCATACCGTATAGCCGGAAAGGTTGGCGGGAAGAAAATTTGGCGAATTGTGCCCGAATTAAACTTTGGCAATTGCCTCCAGGGACACTATAATTATATTCATAATCTATGAATAATAAAATGGCTGCAGTAGCACGGATGCACTGTGGCCTTGGGGAAATTCGAAGATCGAGAATTAGCGTGCACTGCCCGTACATTATTGTCGTCATTACCGTCGACAACAGAGTATTGGGGCACTCCTCACCTAATATTAGCAGGTTACTCTTTGTTTCTTCATGATAATTATTTTATGGTTACGTAGAGTAAAAGATTTGGTTTATTCAGCGAAATATTTGGCGGATTATACTTTTGTGGTGGACACAGAAATCGCCAATCCGCCAAAGTAAATTCCCCGCCAACCTTTCCGGCTATACGGTAGTATATAGAGTCTATATGACTATGCCAGACTAGGGTGCAACCATTCTAGCCTCAAACCCGGTTAGCAAGTGCTATCACTCTGACTGCATGTGTGATGTTAAGGGTGTGCAAGGTTTCAAGACTTGCACTGGAATGACTATTATAGTCTTGCATGTATCTATAAACCATGCATGCACCGCTAAATTGACTTCCATTTTATGCCACCTCGTGGTTGAGTTATGGGCTATATACGTAGCAGTGTGTGCAAATCATGATGATTAATGAATCAGATGTCTTGATTTGAATCAGTTGATTGAATTGTAACTGCTAATTTTGTAACTGTATAAGTAACTTGCATGGTTGCAACTGTTACACTATTATAGTGACTTTAAAGTTGGTTTATAATGCGCTACATGTAGGTACATCCTTTGGCCACAGGAGACTTTAACCAGGAATATCAACCATCACATAAAAAATCCAGAGTGAGTGAGCCTTTCTTAGAAAGTATGAACTGGGAAGATTGTGATCTGGTTGATTCTAGAGAGTCACCTGCTGTAGTGGCACTAGATCTTAGCAAGTCAGAGAGGTCCTATGGTAAAAGTGCTGCATGTCCTCCTGATCGCAGACTAAGAGATGCTTTTCATAAAATGCTTGTAATTGCTACCAAAATTTTAAATGGTTTCATTGATTGTTTGAAACCCCTATTGCGAGAATTGAAAGCATTGAACCAGTGGCCTTTTAATAATCTTCTTTTAAAGGACATTGATGAAGCTCAGAGTATGTCGGACATATTTAATATAATTCGAGTTGAGAAATGCTGGTTAAATACAGAAGTGCTGGGTCGGTTAGTTAGTGCTGTTACACCTTTTGAGGCTGGACAAAAAGCAGACCATTATCTAAAAAGCTATAATCACAAATTGGGTGAATTTGCTCGTTTTGTACTTGCGAAGCATGTACCTGCTGATGAGTTGACATGTGGTGGTACACAAGCTGTAGCCCAAAAGCCAAAACTATTGGCAACCTGTGACAAAGAATACGAACATTTCACTGTTGCTGACCTTCTAGAGCACAAGGATTTCCTCTGTGAGACCTTTCGTATTCCATCTGAACAATTTCAATATATAGAACGGTCCACTTCTGCAGAATCGCCTGTGTGTCAGTGGGATTACATGAATGATGATCAAAAATTCCTTCCTGAAGTGGAGAATGCCACTAAGTTGGTTCGTGAACGACTCTTGGAGGGCTTCCAGCAGAAAGATTTCAAATTCACACTAAGCACATCCTTGGAAAGAGATTTGGAGCAAACCATTGAAATGCTGGAGCGTGCTGATCTAGTGAAAATTGTAAAGACGTCCTCAGACCATGGAAGTGTTCAGAAGCACACAATGAAAATCAACGTTTCTGTTTTATCCAATAGTGACAAGGCCTTTGAATCTACCTGTCAGCAGCTGAAGGTGATTTGTGACAATGTTCATGTGTAGACAGCTAGTCATGTCTGTGACCATGCAGCTTTCCGGCTGGGGGGGGGCTCTTTTTCCATATTTGTTGTGATAATATCACCTGACTCTGCCTGTTGCAATTATATATTAACTTACTGGGTTGAGTTTTTGTGTTTGCAACATCAATCATTGAGCAACAATGCTATGAGATGCAAAACAATACTATATGTGATGCGACGTATTGTTTAGTGTTTGTGCGCTATACCGTGTACAGGCAAAACAGGAAGAAAGATTGAGGCTGTTTTGATTATGTCACATAATATACGAGTGACAAATTATGGAAAATGGCTGGTTTACTGATAGTGCAAGAAATCTCACTTAGCAGAATTGAAGATACGTACCTTCTTGATCATCTTAGTTTTCATCTTAATCTGCTCTTTATAAGTTTCCGAGCTCCATCTGGGGAAAGTGTTATAATTGCTATATGTTCGTTCTATATTTTTTTATTTCTATACATTTATCCCAACTTTGACCGACGGGTACAAAGCTAGGGCAGAAAACATGTTTTTGCTCATAAAGTTTGTGGCAATGCAACCAAAATGAATTCCACAAGATGATTTTGGAATATAGTTCACTACTGTATGTGCTCAAATTTTTGCGGGATGAAACTTTCGCGGTTTTCACGGAATGGAAGCCATGTGCAAATATATTAAGCCAGCAGAAATTGAGATCGAGCTCTTGTACAGTGACCAAGATGGCCGTCAAAAGAACAGGAGTATAGTGGAGAAGCTCTGCAGTGCCTCCACTTTTATCTCTAACTTTCATCCACAAACAAACGAAGTTTAGGCCAATAAAAGGCTAAATGAAAGCAGGATTGAAAGGGGAGACGCGAAAATAAAAACCGCAAAAATATTGAAAATCAGTGATCCGCGAAAGTTTCATCCCGCGAAAATTTTAGCGCATATGGTAATAGTTGCTCCAGGCCTTTTCTATTGTTAGTTATGTGTGTGTGTGTGTGTGTGTGTGTGTGTGTGTGTGTGTGTGTGTGTGTGTGTGTACATGTGTGTGTGTGTGTGTGTGTGTGTGTATGTGAGTGTGTGTGTGTTTGTGTTACACGTATGTGTGTGCACATGTTTGAGAATGTATGTGCATGCATGCATGTGCACATGTGCAAGCATGTTCTGTCTGTTTTTATGTGCATGACATGTGCTTCAGTATATTATGTACACTTGACAATTTCTTCATGAGTAATCTGGTAACCTATTTCACAGTATCCTATCTATATCTCTTATGCATGCAGGAATTGGATCCAACCACTAGACCAATTAAACTAAAGGAAGAGGAAAAGAATGTGTTATCTGAAGAAGTAATTTCTTCTCTGAAAGAGGCACACCACGTGCATATCCGTGGTGTGAAGGATCCCCTTTTGTATTTCATACACGGTCTGAGGAAAGTTGATGTTGATCAAGCATTTTCGGCAATGAAAGATCATTTCGCTGACATAGTGTCAATCACTTGCACCATGAAAATCACTCACCTGCAAGCCATGTTTCTGGAAAAGAAAAGAAGAAAAGAAATCGATGCTATGGATGCCGAGGTTGAAATCGGAAAACTGTATCATGGTAAGAAAGACGGAGATGCAGTAGTTACCATTAAAGGACTTCGTAGCCCTGTAGAATCCTGTAAGTTGGAGCTTAATTTGCTTCTGGAAAAATATGTAGAACAAAGGGTCTCGTGGGAGGATTCAGGTAGCAAGTACCACTGGACTAGAGAAAGAAAGGAAGCAGTAGTAGCTGAAGTTGAGGCTGAATGTGATGTTCTTGTACACTTTGAAAGCAATTGCTCAGCAAGTGTTTGTGGGATTGAGGAGGATGCCATAGCAAAGACTGAAGAAATAGTTCAAGAATGCACTGAAATGGTACGCTGCTCAATCAAAGCATCAAAAGAGCAGAGAATTAAAGTCGGCATGTCAATGAAAGAGAACAAATTTAAGCACAGTTTGGTTGCCATAGATACCTTTGATTCTGCTGGCATCCTCCTATATGCTCCAATAAGATTTAACAGTCTAGTTGTAGATGTCGAGGAAGAGATTGATTCTTTCTTGTCCAAGGCAAGCCATGATAGACAAGATGTTTCTTTGGATCCTCTCATGTCAACCATCATACATGCAAGGTACCTAAAGCAGGGCACTGAAGGATGCAAGGTTATATTTAGAAAGGAAAAACCTGCAGTGTTGACTGTAACTGGCAAGCGTGATGCTGTTCAATCGCTTGTTGCAAGAATACAAGGAATCATTGCTGATCTACAGCCCACATTCTGCAGTCAGAAAGTGGTTGTGGATAAATGCTTCCAGTCACTACTAGTTCAACAAAGCACATACTTCTTCATGAAGGGTATAGAGAGGAGCCATTTTGTTGAAATTCGTCTACCTACAGGTAGTGAAAATGAAACCAAATGGGCAGCAGAAGTGAAGCCCATTGGCTGGTCAAAGCAGTGCTCCGTTAAGATAGTACAAGGTTCACTTGTCAAGGAAAGGGCAGACGCCCTTGTAAATCAGGCCAATGAAGAGCTAAAGCTGTTGAGTGGCTTGTCTCGTGCATTACTGAAGGCTGGTGGGGATTCCATCCAATCAGAATGTGACTCATATGTAGTTAAGAACGGCAAAGTGCCAACAGGCGAGGCAGTATGTCTTGGCAGTGGGAAACTTCCCTGTAAGAAGATCATCCATGCTGTTCCTCCAAGATGGCGTGGTGGCTCACATGGAGAGACAGCACTTTTGGAGCAAAGCTTCATCCGAAGTATGGATGTGGCAGCTGACAATAATTGTCAAAGAATTGCTCTGCCAGCTCTTGGAACTGGTTTTCTCCACTTCCCTATGGATAAGTGCGCTGAATGCTCTATGTCTGCTCTTGTGAAGGCACTTTCCAAGCATCCAGATGGATTTAAAGACATCAAGTTTGTTCTCTTCACTGAAGATGATGTCTCTGCCTTCATCACTATTTTTCAAGCTCTTGAAACTGTCCCAGATTTGAACTGCAAAGTTGTGGAGATCAGTCAAAGTGATGATATTCCTAAGTCCACTTCTGCAGAATTGCCTGCGTGTCAGTGGGATTACATGAATGATGATCAAAAATTCCTACCATTTGAAGCTGCACTAAACACTCAGTTGGAGCAAGAGTATTCAAGGAATCCAAATTCCAAATTTGCTTACAAACACTCAAAGTGGAGATATGAAGCAGACTTCTCTGCCATGACCCAGACCAACTTAGACACTGGAAAGGTAAGGACCATCAGGCGCTCAGTCCACACTACTGCAAGCTGGTATTGGAAGGATGACAACGGTACCTTTCGTCCATACACACATAGCATATCAGTGGAGATTGGCAGGATTCAGAGTGAAAATGCAGTAAATTGCATACACATTGATGGCAGAGATTACAAATTTGATTTCATCAACAAATACCAAATCAACACTTCAACTGGGCACAAACGTGAGATAAAAGTAAGCAGAAATGGGGATTCTGAAGCAAGTGTAGCAGGTCTGTCAATTACAGTCAAAGGCTGTGAAGAAGATGTTTTAGCTTCAAAGAAAAAAGTTATGGAATACTTCAAGAAACAGGAAAAAGAAGACAAATGGCAAATTCCAAGGATATTTTTGCCTAAGATGGAGCCTATGATTCGAAACTCGTGTGCTCGCTATAGTGTAAAAGTATCCTTTGAAGATGCATCTAAGGACAATGTCCAAGTTCTTCTTCATGGTTGGGAGAAATCAGTAGCCTTGGTGAAGGAGCAATGTACAGGTGAGCTTCTTAATCTCACCACTGCTCAAGCTCATGCAGGAGTTGTGAAGAAACCAGATGAGTGGGAGGAAGATGGAAGCTCTTCGGTATTAAAGGTAGTACAAAATGGATCTGCTGAGTATAACAAGGTGCTTGCTCGAATGCGTGAAACAGTTCCTAATGTAAATATTGTTAAGCTGGAGCGTATTCAGAATGAATGGCTATGGGAAAAGTTCTCCCAACATCGTGATCGGATTCAGAAGAAAAACCAGGGTGTTGTTGGGGAAAATGATCTTTTCCATGGAACAAGAAGTACAGATCCACGTTTCATCTATGAGGGGGAAGAAGGATTTGATATGCGCTTCAGTCAAGCGGGAATATGGGGAAACGGAAACTACTTTGCTGTGAATGCTAGTTACTCAGTCAATTACTCACATCCTGTGAGTGGAGGTCTTCGTCAAATGTTTCTGGTACGTGTTGTCATTGGAGAAGCCCACGACTGTCCACCTAATGGTTCCCTAAGACTTCCACCCGAGAAACCCAAGACGTCGTCACTTTTCAGTGTTGAAAGATACGACTCAGTCACTGGTAATACTGGAGGCTCTCGAGTGTACATCATCTACGATAACCTGAAGGCCTATCCCTTGTACCTCATTACATTTAAGTAACTCATTCTTAGTAGTGGATGTTGCAGCTAGGTAACATAGTTTTAGAGCACTGTTTTAGAGTGTCTAGTTAGGGTATACTTTCAAGAGACAGAGTAGGCCCTTTTAGCATTTTTGTAGTATTAGATTTCTTGTTATCTGGAAATTCACTTACTGTGCAAGATCAATACTAGAGTAGCGCTATGTGAATGCACATGCATGATGATTGTCAAATGTACATGATTTGGTTAAAGCTCGCCGCGGCCACATAATATAATCCCGTTACAAATAAAAAATGTGCACTTTGGCTATAGGCTATAAAAAACAGTAACATATTCATATCCAAGGCTGTCTGCAGCCGTACAAAATAGTACATCTCATGCCATTACAACTTATAGCATTGGATACAAGACTTACACATATATGTATACTACCTCGCTTGATACACTATGCCAATATACAGTGTGGACGATTTCACATGCACTAACAATTATATGACAACTGCTTTGAACGAGGGTATAACTTATTAACACATTTGTTCTATGTGACGTGCACATGCATGCACGCATGTATCTTATCATAGGTACCCGCTCCTCATGCATGGTGAATGCTACCGTATGGACCGAAACTTTCGCGGTACTAAACTTTCGCGCTTTTCGCGGATCAGTGGCCATCCGCGAAAAGTATAATCCGCGAAAATCAGCATCTTCTTATTTCTTGTGGAGTCAAAATGGCTGGCGGTACACGGATTGTACAATACCGTCGAGCACCTTTGCTCCATTGACTATTTTCCTTCATCGTGAGCACACAGCAGCAACTTTATATGATTCATTTGTGTCGTCTTGCCATTCCAGACAATTTTCGTTCGTTTTACTCCCGCTATATCAACCCGCTACTTCAACAAGAACTCTACACGAGATTCATCGGCTGCGGATGGTCAATCGTCGGATCCGATATCCCTTCACTGGAGGATGTTTTACCTGGTTCTACCGCACAGGCAGTATGCGATGAACTCTCAAAAGACAGAAGCAATAAATTAACAGCAGCTATGTTGCTAATGTCGGCGGACTTCATCAGTTGTCTCAGCGGCCATTTTTATTGAATAAATTATGCATAGGATGCTATGCTGTCCGCGAAATTTTCCTCAAAGTTGGCAACCGCGAAAGTTTAAACCGCGAAAATCCTCAAACTTTTGCAAACGCGAAAGTTTAGTACCGCGAAAGTTTCGGTCCATACGGTATTGTTTCGCGTGCATAAAAGTTGGAGTATCGTGTATTTTTTCATTATAATGTCTCCATTTCTGCACAAATTCATAGATACTCAAACCCCACACGCACAGACTGAAGGGTCTGGTTCCGCGAGACTAGTTAGCACTATAGCTCGCGCTGGCCTAGTCTGACGTGGCCAGACCGAATTCCTCCATTTACAGGAGGAAAGAGTTCGGTCTGGCCACGTTAGACTACGCTGGCCACAGTTAAAATGGCCTCTCCTAGATAGTAACAGCGCAACTGTTTGAATCTCAGGATTGGATCGGCAGCTGGGTCCTGCTCAGCATCTAAGACGTAGGATGGCAGAGAGGAAGTTGTGCACTACAATGAAGACGTATGGTCCCAAGCCTCAGAGCTTTAAACTCCCAGATGGAGAGGAATATTTGTTCGGTAGTGAGGTTGGCAACTACTTGAGGCTCTTCCGAGGTAGTTTGTACAAGAAGTTTCCCAACCTGGCGAAGAGGAGTCTTCAGCCTTCTGAAAGAGAAATAGTCGTCAAGCAAGGGTATAATCCTGCGTTGGTGTCTTCTAACGTTTGGATAGTCAAATCCAGTGAAATAGAAGACATTCTGTCGGGAAATGACGATAAATACAGAGCATCCGTTCACGTTTCTATGTCTACTTTGGACCAGAACTACACCAGGTACGTACTTCTCGTGTGTGTGTGTGCATAGATATTCGACCCAACACCGTGCGTGTGTGTGTGCGTGCGTGCGTGTGTATCTGTGCATGCGTGTGTGTGCATGTCAGTGTGTGTGCATGTCAGTGTGTGTGCATGTTTGGGTACATGCTTGTGTGGGTGTACCTACCTACCAGTTTCACGTGTTGTTCTGCTTGTCTAGCTCTATGGAGAGGTCCTCAACTCAGTACAGCAGTGGATCAACAACTAGAGGGAAGAAGCAGTCTTGGATGACGCAGCTTCCTGGTAACTCCTTTCACCTTGACTCTGTCCCACCTGCCTCCACCATTCCTCATCCACGGACACAAGTCAAACATGTTCGCAGTTTTCCCAAGTTGTGAGTTGACGTGTGTGTGTGTGTGTGTGTGTGTGTGTGTGTGTGTGTGTGTGTGTGTGTGTGTGTGCGTGCATGTGTGTGTGTTGAATCGGAAAAATTCAATTTTCAATCTAGAGTGCAACATCATAACACATGACTTGTGCTTCTGATTAGCTTGTATTTATCTTTGTGTTCAGTATAAGCTGCTGTCTAGTTAAGATGCTGGATATAAAATGGGATGAAGTCTCAATAGCTAAAATGCTGTGTAACGCAATACGTATATGTACCCCAATGTAGAATTTGTACACTGCACCTAGTCCAACCAAACTCTGTCTAACTCAATGCCTGTCTAGCCTCATGTTTGCCTAGGCCTATGCCCATCTAGCTCCATGTATGTCCCTTTCTGTTCCTTGTTCCAGTGTTGTTTTACAAATATACAAAACATATACATACAGTTACGTACATTGGGGTACTGTATGTACCCTGATGTGTTAACTTAACCCCTCAATTTTAGCTGCAAACCTTGCTTATGTGTTGTAGCACTATGGATGTACTGTATGTATATATGTGTATAGATATTCGTTGGTGGATTATCTTAGCACATACCGTAGGAATGGAAAGTTATGCTGTATTTTCAATTATGCTACTATGCTATTTTAAAGAAAATCGCACAAATAAAAATCGCATTATGTTTAATGTCTGATACCACACAATACTGCATGTCATGAAAATCACAAAATTGAAAATTGCATAGTGTCAGTGGTGGTCAAAATCACACACTTTTACTTCGCATAACATACCAATCCTACAGTAAGTATGTACATATGTACATACTTACTATGTATGCACTGTACATATGTATTGTACACATACTACATGTACATATGTACTTACATTCATGCACTATGTTATTATGGCTTGCTTGTATACTGTTTATGCAGCTATAGTGACAAGCACATGGATGCTATCCGGGAGACTTCGGTGCAGCCTGAGCTACTGGTGCCCATAAGATTGGACATTGACATTGATGGACATAAGCTGAGGGATACGTTTGTGTGGAACAAGAATGGTGTGTGTATGTGTGTGCGTATGTGTGTGTGTGTGTGTGTGTGTGTGTGTGTGTGTGTGTGTGTGTGTGTGTGTGTGTGTGTGCACATACGTACGTGTATTCATGTGTGTGTGCACATTGTGTGTGTACATGTTGTGTGAAGTATTGCTGCATGTGGGTGGATTGTGTATTGTTGTTTATACATACAGACATTATGTGTAACCCTGTACTGGATCGAACAATGTACATATTTCTTAAGCCTGGATACCTTCCTCTCCTATAGCCTACCTAACTCACTATCCCCAAACGTTTAGATGGAACAAATTCATACTATATAATACTACCACATCTCATCTGCCCCCCTTGCTAGTTCCCTGCAATACTTCTTGGCCCAGTTGTAGCAAATTGTTAAGGTTTACTGTACATACTACATACATGATACGTATGTACGTACATACATACTATAATAGTATATGTGTAGGTTGTCTGATACCAATAGTTTGTCAGGTTAGTTCACAGCTGTTGCTCATTGATCTTTCCTATTCATACATATACTTATGTACATACAGAAACCATGATCACTCCAGAGCAGTTTGCTGAGCTGTTGTGTGACGACCTTGAGCTGCCGACAAGCTCTTTCATGCCAGCTGTAGCTCACTCCATTAGGCAACAGTTGGAGCAGTACAACCACGAGATGATACCCCAGGATGAAGAGGACAGGAGAGTCATTGTGAAGGTGTGTGTGTGTGTGTGTGTGTGTGTGTGTGTGTGTGTGTGTGTGTGTGTGAGTGCTATGTATGTATGTACTCTGCAGAGAACTAACCCATGTATATATGTATGTAACTGTAGCTCTCATCATACCGTTTTCCCTCTGGACAGCTCATGTGGTGTCTGCGTTGGTTCTGTGGACATGCGTGTACGTACGTACACTGCCCTGACGTTTAGTTCGACTGTAGCTAACCACTGTATGTACGTATGTATCTATTGTGTACGTGCATACACATATTGTGTGTAAAATACTTTAAAATTTTATGCTGCTGTTGAATTCGTGTTATGGTATTTGCAGGTAGAGCTGAACGGTATCACAAATTATCAGTTTTGGTATGTATCCCTTCATTCTATCACAGTATTACTATGGTCACGGTATAATGAGTGCTGAAACTGTAGACAATATCCAAATGAATCCTTATCACACAGATTAAAATCATTCACAAACAATGGCCAGATATGCTCCTTTTGCACCCATAGTCAGTGCTTCCACACTCAATGGTTTCAACAGATTTTGAAAACATCGAAGATAAAATTTCATATCCTTTAAGAATATCATATTGTGCTTACTCCTTCTAATACTGGTCTAACCTTAGAGAAATCACGGTATCACCCGATATCACGGTACAGGAAAAAGTTGGCCGGTATCTGAATTTTGCACAAATAATATTGCGGTATTACTATTTATTCGGTATATTGTACAGCACTATTTGCAGGTATGTACTGTACACTGCTGGCCCATGGTGTGTTAGTGCATGTACTGTTCCTTGTACTTATAAATGACACATAATGTATGTACGTACATATGTATGTATGTACGTATGTATGTATGTATGTACTTACTGGAATCTTCTGCTGACTAGCTCAACATTCATGTTGGCAACATTTCACTGGTGGACCAGTTTGAATGGGACCTCTCCAATCCTCTCAATTCACCGGAACAGTTTTCCCGCCAGTTGTGTGCCGACTTGGGGCTGGGTGGGGAGTTTGCCTCCACCATAGCCTACTCCATCCGAGGACAACTGAGCTGGCACATCAAAGCCTATGCTTTCAGTGTGTGTGTGTGTGTG
>CAUJGJ010000025.1:2161400-2188900 GCA_963170055.1 Halisarca cf. caerulea
GATAATCAGCACTAGAGGATGAGAGTAAGGTGTGTGTAATTTCCTGTACGTTCCATTATCCAGATTCAGTCTGGGAACACAGGATGATAGAACATTATGTACTGGGTGAACTGAAATCTCACTGTGAGTCTCTTGGTTTCCACTTCCACTTGGTGAACCCCTGCTATGGAGGGGGTCAAGACAATGCTCTTGACAAGGTGGAATTAAAGGAGATATGTTTGAAGGAAATCAAGTTCTGCCAAAAGTACTCGATTGGACCAAATTTTCTTGTATGTGGGTTTTCTTTGTGTATGTGTGTATGTGTGTTTATGTGTGTGTGTGTGTGTGTGTGTGTGTGTGTGTGTGTGTGTGTGTGTGTGTGTGTGTGTGTGTGTGCATGTGTGTGTGTGTGTGTGTGTGTGTGTGTGTGTGTGTGTGTGTGTGTGTGTGTGTGTGTGTGTGTGCATGTGTGTGTGTGTGAGAGAGTGAGAGTGCGTGTTTGTGTATGTGTGTGTGTGTGTGTGTGTGTGTGTGTGTATGTGTGTGTGTATGTGTGTATGTGTGTGTGTGTGTGTGTGTGTGTGTGTGTGTGTGTGTGTGTGTGTGTGTGTGTGTGTGTGTGTGTCTGTATGTGTCTGTGTGTGTGTGTGTGTGTGTATGTGTGTGTTTGTGTGTGTGTGTGTGTGTGTGTGTGTGTGTGTGTGTGTGTGTGTGTGTGTGTGTGTCTGTATGTGTCTGTGTGTGTGTACATACAAACATGTGCTCACATGTTTGTATGTATGGGTACATTTGAGTGTGTTTGCTTGCGTACTTATGTGTGTAATTTAATCTTACGTGCACATACATACACACATACTGTACATGTAGTCATTATTGTGTGTAGAAATTTACATGTACTGTACATACACACATACGTAAACACACTATTTGTATGTTTTGCTGACTACACATACACATCCTTATGACAGTGATAAATGCTGGCTGTTGTGTGTACCATATTGTCCTCAGTCCCTCTTATCACATCACTATGGCTGGAAAGGACTGCCAAGGATCATTCCTGAAGTAGATTTCAGTTTGTTTTACAAGAACCTGTCCGTAGATGATAGACCTGCCTACAAGGCTTTGAAGAGGTTGTATGTGTTGGACAAGAATGCCGTACCTCAGGCGTACTGTCTTGACACCAGTACTTTGAAATTTCTGAGGTCTGTGTGTGTGTGTTTGTGTGTGTGTGTGTGTGTGTGTGTGTGTGTGTGTGTGTTTGTGTGTGTGTGTGTGTGTGTGTGTGTGTGTGTGTGTGTGTGTGTGTGTGTGTGTGTGTGTGTGTGTGTGCTAGTTGAGCATTTTCCACATTCTGGCTTGTTCCATGCAGTCTCAAGGAATGTGAGATATTGAGCCGTGCTTTGCGTCGAGCAGCCAGACAGCACTTCAGCGGGAAGGACAAGAATAAGGTACAGACATACATGATCTCAACACTGGAGGAGGAGGTGATTCACGGAGTGTTCAACTGTCCCGAAGATCCCAACAAGAGGTGCTGTTGGATGAAGCGGACCTTCACTGACTTGCACAACCAGAAGGCAACTGATCCATTGATGAAGGTGTTCTGTGATTTGACTGTTGATGGAGCAGAAGTGGACCAAGAGACTCAGAAGACGCTGGGACACCTCAAGGAGGCCCGAATGACAGCCAAATACACAGGGTTAGTTTCTGCTGGCTTTGTTTCTAACACAGGAGTGGTTTGTTGGTATATGTACAGATAATCAGTGTTTGTGTGTGTGTGTGTGTGTGTGTGTGTGTGTGTGTGTGTGTATGTGTGTGTGTGTGTGTGTGTGTGTGTGTGTGTGTGTGTGTGTGTGTGTGTGTGTGTGTGTGTGTGTGTGTGAATGTATGTGTGTGTGTGTGTGTGTGTAATTTGTGTGTTTGTGAATTACCGGGTATTAAGCTGAATGAATTTATTAATCCCTATCATCATCGTGTCTGTTGCATATTAATATGGGCAGGATTTCTGGTGTTTACATGCACACACGTCTGCATGTGTGAGGGATTTTAAATGTAGCAGAGTGATGGTGTCATGTTTGCAGAGGTGGTTGCATTTCGGAGGTGTCCTTTGAGTAACGTTCCACTGTATTTTTCAGGTGTAATAGGACATACTGTATGTACGGTATGTGACAATCACGACATGTTAAATTCGCTGTCCTTGTAGACTGGAAGCATCCAGTATCATGGAGTTCCCGCTGAAGTGGGTTAAGGGGAGGGGTCTTGACCCTCAGCATGACTCTGCCCACTCCAAATATCTCCTGAAAGCCTACACAACTTGTGTGGAGCACCTGAAGGACCGAATATTGTCAGCTGTAGACGAATATAATGGGACCTCTGGTGGTGCTCTGTACAAGGAGGTGCTCTTTCATGGTCACTACTGCAAGGAAAGGGCCAAGGAGTTCAAAGTGAGTAGCAGCAGAAGATACTGTGGCACCTCTGTATAAGGACCACCTCTCTACAGAGACCACTGTAGACTGGCCTGTCTGTTATACTAATGCACCTCTTTATATAAGGACCACCTGTCTACAGAGACCACTGTAGACTGGCCTGTCTGTTATACTAATGCACCTCTTTATATAAGGACCACCTGTCTACAGCAAACAATGTAGGCTGGCATACCTGTTGTACTAATGCACCTCTTTATATAAGGAACACCTGTCTACAGCAAACAATGTAGGGTAATTTATGGGCCAACTCAGTAATACTCAATCACCTCTGTGTAAGAACCACCTGCTTACAGAGACCACAACTGCTTGGTCCTTGAATGGTCTGTACAGGCAGCTTACACTTCCCTCTAGAATGTAGTATACACTGTAATACAGTACTAGAATGTGTACTGTACATGTAGTATACACTGTAATACAGTACTAAAATGTGTACTGTACATGTAGTATACACTGTAATACAGTACTAAAATGTGTACTATACATGTAGTATACACTGTAATACAATACTAAAATGTGTACTGTACATGTATAGGAGCACAATTAATATTATTGTGTTGACTATTTCACTTCTTCTCTGTTTCCACAGATCCATCAAAATCTTCTTCAGAAAGTGCAGGAATACTTGAACGGCCCTTCACAGCAGCCTTTCGTTGTGTGCGGTTTCCATGGCTACGGGAAGACAACCCTAATGGCTGCCTCTGCCCGCTATCACAAGGAGCGCCACCCTAACAGGAACAGCTGTCTCGTTCTGAGGTTCTTAGCTACGTCGTCACAATCCCAGACCATTAGGAGAACTCTGTACAGTATTTGCCAGCAGGTATGTTTTCACATCCAGATTCTAGATTTAAACTTGAAATGGAAATGAATTATCCATTGGTTACTTCATATAAGCATATATACAGCATGTACTATCACAATGTATACAATATATGTGATAGAAGAATTGTTTCCCTCTCTTCATTCTGTACCCCCCCCCCCCCCAAATTTCACATCAACAGATTCACTATGTGTACAAAGGAACAGAATTGGGTGAAAGTCGCCTTCACAGCTATCAGAGCATTCTGTCCGAGTTTCGTCACCTTCTTCGCACTTGTCCGAGTGAGAAGAAGCCCCTCTACCTCTTCCTCGATGCTGTAGACCACCTCGCACCAGAAGATGGTGCTCACGGGCTATTCTGGGTCCCTTCTCCCCTTCCTCCTCATGTGAAAGTCATCATCAGTACATCACTGTCTTCTGGTTGCTACACTGCTGCCAAGGGGCTCCTGCAGAGCGCTGAGGACAATGTACTACAGGTGTGTGGTTGTGTAGGTGACTGTGTGTGGAGAAATCATACAAAAAAGAACAGTGCTCATGACGCCGTGATACGTATGTACATTCATCACAAGAATTCATGTCTAGCAAACATTGTACTCATCGTAGGAGTCCCGAGGTGCAGCATTGTATATGGATTTTTGTGGATCACATGCAAATGTGTGTGTGTGTGTGTGTGTGTGTGTGTGTGTGTGTGTGTGTGTGTATGTGTGTGTGTGTGTGTGTGTGTGTGTGTGTGTGTGTGTGTGTGTGTGTGTGTGTGCACTTCCATGTGTGTGTGTGTGTGTGCAAGCATGTGTGTACGGGTGTGGACACATCTGTACAGTAAAAATGGAGTCTTTCAACTATATACGTACCTACTATTTTACATACTGTTGAAGGTACCATGTCTGGACAACTCCACAGCTGGTGATCTCCTCTCTCTCTCATTGGGAGAAAACCGACGTGGACTCACAAAAGAACAAGAAGAAACCGTTCTTCAGAAGCTCACCTCCTGTCCCAGTCCCCTCTACCTCTCTCTCCTCTGCAACACTTTGCAGAGCGTTCGTCATTCTGATGCTACACCTTATCTTCCTTCGTCGGTGATGGAAAGTGTTGATAACTTCTTGGAGGGAGTTGAGGCAAAGTGCGGGAAAGTGATTGTGGCAAAAGTGGCCTCTTTTGTAACACTGTCCAGAAGTGGATTGACTGAAGCAGAAATAATGGACTTGATCTCAACCGATGATGAGGTGTGTGTGTGTGTGTGTGTGTGTGTGTGTGTGTGTGTGTGTGTGTGTGTGTGTGTGTGTGTGTTAGTGTTGCCACGATACTGCTAAAAGTGTATCACGATAGTAGTCTGTTATCTAGACATGTATCATGATACATCACGATATCAGTATATTGCGAAATAGGTAGAGTCAGAGTTATTAGAAAGAAATATTAGCTGATCACTTGCTCAAGTGCAAATCACATTTCTCAATAAGAGACCTTCCAATGCATGACATCTCCTCTTTTGGTGTTCAAATACAAACTGACAATGGTGACACTAGTTACCGAGCGGTAGCGAGGTTAATTGATTCAGTCGCAGACGGGACTCCATTCGAGGTTGCCCACGCATTCGGCGGGTAAATTACTACCTTTAGGCCAATGAGCTAAAAACTTTGCACGCGAATTGCGACTCGACTTCACAGGTTTATTGCATGTTTACATCTAAAAGTAACTCGCCGAGAGGAATTCTTCACGTTAAGCTGTTGATCGCTTCGTTGGGCGATCTCGCTGATCGATAAAGGCAGAAAAACCTCCCTTTTTTGGTCAACACCAGGCGATGTCAGACTTCAACGTTCGGTCCTTTTCCCCGTGTTCGAATACATAAAAAATGACACTCTTGAATTTATCGTAAGCGATTTTAGATTACTTTCGAACGAAAGGAAGGATATGTGATATTGCGATTCGGGCCACTAAATAGCCACGCCATTGTGACGGCCATTTGCCAGCCCTGCCAACTGTGACTATAGATTGTGTGTGCGGCCATGTTTCCGTACAAACGCCGAGTGCGGAGCAGGAAGGAGAGTGCATGCCTTTTGCCGCCATCGGCGCCTTCGTAAAGAAGGAATATGCTGGCATAGGTGTGGAAATAATAGGTGTTGAAATTTTACAGGCATAATGCGGGAATATAATTGATCACAAATTTTATATTGGCATGCCCAATGCATATGCTGCAGGGGGTTCAGATAAGTGGCCAATAGCTCAACTATTATATACTCTGAGTACTACTAGGGAGTGTATTTTGTCTAGTGAGTTTGTCAGGACAAGCAGTAGTGTTGAAATTCGTGTGAGTGCAGAACTAAAAAACTGATTACGGTTTATACCAAAATTATGAAAATGTGTACTAACATGGTGACTAAGAGACAAATCGTCAACTGATCATGAGCTATGAATAGTCCAAACATTCAGCATTGCAGAAGGTATCACTGTTCAAAAAGCATGTATGATCCCTTTAAAATGTCCCATTCCTTCACACAGGACCAAAGGGGTTTGTCTGGCTACATGAGACTAGCTCACAACTACATTATAATTTTATGCAATCAATTATTTCATCCATATTCCCATTCCCATTCAATTTCAATGTCCTTTCCTTTTAGCGAGGTTCTGAACTTTGTTCACGACTAGTTTAGACTAAGTATTCTGTGCCTTGTTGCTATGCTCAGACAACTCATTTAATCAATTGATTGATTGATTGACTGTGGGTGTGAGGTATGGGACTATATGAAACCACAATGCTGTGCTAAAGGTCAGAAGCACCAAACAGCATTACAGCCTCCTCAGGACAGCCTACTAGAGATAGGTAGGTTCCTGAGGAGGCTGCAATGTTTATTGTATCGTATCGTCTGTAGAAATATCTGTAGAAATAGTCTGTAGAAATGTGTGTGTGTGTGTGTGTGTGTGTGTGTGTGTGTGTGTGTGTGTGTGTGTGCGCGTGCGTGTGTGCGTGCGTGCGTGTATATGTGTGTGTGTGTGTGTGTGTGTGTGTGTGTGTGTGTGTGTGTGTGTGTGTGTGTGTGTGTGTGTGTGTGTGTGTGTGTGTGTGTGTGCAAATGTACTTGCGTGCATGCATGCATGTGTGTTTGTGCATGCATGCATGTGTGATGTACATTTTCATGCATGTGTGCACATGTGTATGGTGGTATGTATGTATGTATATGTGTGACAATGTTCATGTACTGTAGTGTATGTACAATATATTGCAGTGTACTGTATGTACAATGTATATTGCAGTGTACTGTATGTACAATATATTACATGGCAGTGTATGTACAATATTATATTATGTCGATCGTTAATGCTTGATTCTGGTATCTTGTAAGAGTCCAAGTTGTGCTACAGTTTAGACAATTGCTGTTTAAACGCAGTTGCTGATAGCAGATGTTACAATGTATGGATTTTGTATGTGTAGAGGTGACATACATACACACATGTACATGCATGCATGCACGCGCACACCACACACACACACACACACACACACACACACACACCACACACACACCACACACACCACACACACACACACACACACACACACACACACACACACACACACACACACACAATTCCTCTTTCTCATATGTAGGTTGTTGAGTACGTAAAGAAATGTTGTCCAGTGTTTGCTGCCAACCATGCTAAGAGAGGTAACACTCTTGTTCCATCATTCTTGTGGTCGCGTCTGCTGCATGAACTTTTCCCATTGATGGAGTATCACCATGGTGAGGGGAATACCCTAACATTGGCTTGGAAACACGTTCTCTTGAGAAATGCTGTCAAAGGGAGGTATCTGCCAGATGAGGAATCTCAGAGAAAAGTCTTTCATCATTTAGCCAAGTACTTTAGTGGAAAGATGAGGTGTATGAAACAAGGAAAGGATGAAGTCCAATATTCGGTAGAGGACTTGCCTGGTATGTTTCACTGAGTGAACAGAATGTACAATTTTTTAGCTTCCTTGTGTTTGAATTTATGTGTGTGTGTGTGTGTGTGTATGTGTGTGTGTGTGTGTGTGTGTGTGTGTGTGTGTGTGTGTGTGTGTGTGTGTGTGTGTGTGTGTGTGTGTGTGTGTGTCTATGCATGCACGTGAGTCTGTGTGTGCCTAAACGTATGTATGTGTTTACGTGAATGTGAGTGCATGCATGTATGCATACGTATCTATGCTTGCATACAGTTGTTTTATATGCATGCACATGTACATATTATGCACAATATTCATATATAGAATTACATATACAGTGTATTATAGAGTAGATACTATTCTTATGTTTATGTTTGTACGTATGTTTACATGTGTGTGCTCTTGTGTGACTATTGGAGGATGTTTGGACTACACCCACAATCCTTGCACACAGAGATCGAAGACTCTCTTGAAGCTCAATACGTTTTTGAGAATGTTTACTATGGAGAAAAGAGAAGCCCTTACTTGAAACAGGAATTTCAAATGAATGAAACCACCCCCAACTGTCGAACAGTGATGGAGCTTCCCCATGCGCTGGGTGGGTGTGGCCAAGTGGATGAATTGAGGGATCTCCTCTGCAACTTAAACTGGCAGCTAACTGTTATTAAAAGGTTTTCCTCGTCTGATATTGTGTCTGAATTCAACCGTGCCGCACCTTTAGTACCACAGAATATGTGAGTAAGATCTTGTTTGCCCGTAGTATACAAATGGTGTGTATTGTTTGTATGCCTGAACATCTGTATTGTTTTTATATTCTGTAAACCCTCTTTCATGTTTTGCAAATAGTATGTATTGTTATGTGTGCTCTCCATAATAATGGTAATAATTATACACGTATGTGTACAACCACAAGTATACAAGGCCATGTATATGCATACTTCCGGCCTACATTAGCTATGTTACATTGAATTAGCTTCTATGAACATTGACTCCTCAGTTCCTTCTTCCTTCAGACAAGTCTCTCTGGACACCTTTGAGCTGAGAACTGTCCGAGAGGCACTTGTCATGTCTTCTGAGATGTTATCCGAGTCGAATGAACTTCTTCCTCAAATATTGGTTGGCAGACTGCTCACAATTGTCAAGGACACATCAGTACCAAGGTTAGTATCAGTAACTGTTTGCTATACGTTAGCACAAGCAGTCAGTGAATGAGAGTACGATAAATATACAGAGAAATGATTTACGTAGTTGTGTGTGACTCCATGTTTGACCATACTAAAAAATGTCGTAAAATCTGACAACCTTTAATCGGACATCTGTTTTAAAGTCTGTGAAGTATCAAATTATTGAGGTTTAACTGCAGTAATGTTGTATTTTGTCAACTTTCTTTCAGACCTCTCATTGTGAATTTGTGTGAGCAGGCTTTAGACAGGATTGAACCAGATAGTGTGTTACCTTATGAAGACCTTCCTGAGTCACCAGGTGTGTGTGTGTGTGTGTGTGTGTGTGTGTGTGTGTGTGTGTGTGTGTGTGTGTGTGGTGTGTGTGTGTGTGTGTGTGTGTGTGTGTGTGTGTGTGTGTGTGTGTGTGTGTATGTGTGTGTGTGTGTACATGTGTGTTATGTGTATGAATATGTGTGTGTGGGGGGTGTTGTTGGTGTGTGTGTGTGTGTGTGTGTGTGTGTGTGTGTGTGTGTGTGTGTGTGTGTGTGTGTGTGTGTGTGTGTGTGTGTGTGTGTGTGTGTGTGTGTGTGTGTGTGTGTGTGTGTGTGTGCATGCGTGCATGCGTGCCTGCATGTGTGTGTGTACCTACGTATGTGTATGCATGGGTTCTGTGTCGTGTGCAGTATATTCATGTTTAAAAATGTATGTGTATCTTTATACTGTACGTACAGTATATGTGCACTTTGCATTATGTTTGTATGTATATAAGTATGCTTTATTTCTGCATGATGTTTGCATACATACTGCACATACATAATGTTAGCAGAGTACCCTTTTGTATTTCCTGTATGATACATAGTAAGATGATGTTTTGTGTGTTGCTTGTGCCCATATTAAGGGGGTAGTGTGACCATCATGTGTTGTGTGCACTCCAACCACGTTATTCTCCCAGGACGGGCATTGCTGGCTATTCTGGAAGGGCACCGCGATGCGGTCACAGGTCTGGTCTGCAAGGAGAAAGTGGAGAAGTCTTCGAATCAAAGTGGACTTTTCTTGCTCTCCTGCTCCTGTGATGGTTCATTGAAGTCTTGGGATTTGTTCTCAGGTGGAGTGACTCTGACCTTGTTGGGACATGTTGGCGGAGTGAGGTGCCTGGACATGACAGGGAGCTGTAGTCATGCAGTGTCTGGAGGGACGGATGGCACTGTTAGGTGTGTGTGTGTGTGTGTGTGTGTGTGTGTGTGTGTGTGTGTACGTACGTGCGTGTGTGTGTGTGTGTGTTTGTTTGTGTGTGTTTGTGAGTATGTGTGTGTGTGTGTGGGGGTGGGTGGGTGGGTGGGTAGGTGGGTGTGGTTGGGATTATCATGCATGTGTGGTGCCTGACAATTGACACTGTTTGCATGTCCAACAATGTCACGTACCAAGCATCATTGCTATTGTCACATCCTTAGCTTTGAATCAGATTTGACTCTCTCCTGCTCCACACACCACAGGATGTGGGATCTTCAACAAGGTGCTCTGTTTAAGACAATGGAGGGTCACAAGGGAGAGGTTATGGGAGTTGCACTGACAGAAAGTGGAGATAAAGCCATTTCAGGATCTTTGGACGGCACAGTCAAGATCTGGAACACAGACCTGAACAGCGGGTTAGCATCACTGAAACATGTGTGCCTTTGCTCATTTGCAATCTGAGGGGAGGGAGGATGTTGCCATACAGATTTTCTTCATTGCAGTGGTGCTAATATGGTACAAACGATATTTAAAACATGCTCTTGTCTGATACCATGGATTTCCTCCGTGTACAGTAGGTCTGTGGGCTAAATTTGATGACCCACTAAATTATAGGTATACGCAATGTATAGTATCTTCTCCACTATAAGCACAAAATGTACAGAATATATTACCAACCCCTTCCTCAACCTCCCCACCTCCTTCATGTATGTACGTAGCTCTTATGCACATAGACAATTCACGTTTAGGTTGCTGCACATGCACACCACATGCACACCACATGCACACCACATGCACACCAGTACACATGTTTGCAATTCACACTAGATTCTGCGGAGAGCTCATTTACACTATTGACAACAAGGGCATTTCTGTGTGTGCGCTGGTCATGGTGAAGGAAGACAGCTTATTTGCTTGTGGTGACCAAGATGGCCGTCTCAGTTTCTTGAACCTGATATCTGGAGAATTGCTGCACAACATTTCAGCTCACAGTGGACCTGTCAGTAGTGTTGCTGTGGTGCAGGGAGAGAAGAAGGATGTGCAGAACTCTGACTCCTGGTGTGTGTGTGTGTGTGTGTGTGTGTGTGTGTGTGTGTGTGTGTGTATGTATGTGTATGTGTGTGCGTGCGTGCGTGCGTGTGTGCATGTGTGTGTGTGCTAGTGGAACCTGGTACCTACTAGCCAATTTTCGTTACCAAGTTAGTACCAAGATACCAATTCTGTTTGTATACAGTATTTGAGTGAATACCTGAAGCACGTCATGTATCTAAAGATCACTATTGTCCCGTCTTCCTCACCAGCCCACCTCAGATCATCTCAACCTCCTCTGATGATGAGAAGGTCAGAATGTTTGACTTCAACAGTGGTAGACTTGCCAACTCTACCGACAGTAAAGGTTCTGTTTCCGTTGTGAGTGCAACCAACCATGTCTTTGTCAGCGGAACAGTAGCAGGGTGAGCATACATATGCATAATGTTGCTGTACATATAGATGAAGCTTCGCAGCGGGACCTCAATAATCCTATGGTATATGTACGACTGCTCATTGCTGTGCAGTTGTTTTAGGGTGCTATGGGCTGCCAGTGGTTTTGTTGCCAAGACCTCTTCGATGGGCTATTCCGAACTACAGCTCTTGGAATACAAATCGTCCATTCGTTCAGTTATTTAGTATTATCATTAAATTTTATTGGAATATTGACCAAATGCTGTATTGGCCCAGAACTACTCAATAGTAGTGATGTTACGATTTTCAAATAATCAATTAAACATCTATTAAAATGATGTGCAAAACCCTCTCCTTACATTAGAATTGCAATCATACAGAAATCAGTTTGACACGAGTCTCTATCTTCAGTATAGTGCTTGGTATTGGATCCGCCTCAATGCAGATGACTACTACAACTCCTGTCTCTTTGCTGCAGTTCTCTGAGTGTATGGGACGTCAATGGATTCTCTCACAAGCATTTGCTGGCCTCTTCAAGTGAGACCAGTGGTGCCATAACTGCTTTGTGTCTGGCCAACAATGGCCGGCTGGTCTTCTCCTCCGATACTGAAGGTAAGATCAAGGCTTGGGAACTATTTTCTTCACAATCATCCTGAGAAAGAAGGCGGTAAATGTTTTTTTCTTCTTTTACAAGTGTATAGTATTTTGTATTTGTACAATGTGAATGACTAACCCGTGGGAGATCACGTGACCATATTGCGCAATTGTTTGTGCGTATTGATTCACAAATAAGAAGTAGGCTCTTTTCACGGATTCGGAGCGTCTTGAAGAGTATTAAACTTCGTATATGGCCGAGGTGGGAAGTCCGTGTTGGATATTAACCCTTCCCGAGGAGTTGCTACGTCTTGTGATCCGACAGCCTGTCTTGGAAGTACCCGATCTCTATCGACTCGGTGGAGTATGTGTTGCCCTCAGACGAACAGTTAACGAACTGTGGTCGACTATCGCGAGACGAAGGTAAGATCACGATCTCGGGACGTACTCTGATGGTCACTGGCCAATGTATGCATGCATGTATATAGTAAGTATAATTATATATAGGAAACGGAACTTAAAATAAAACATGCATATATGCATGTTCATGCAGTTTAGAGTGCATGGGTACTGTATAATATACTATATAATATTATATAGGTAAACATAACGGACCCATCGAGGTACTAGGCCTATTGGGCTATATTGGTTGGTTGGGGGATTTGAGTATCTTTGGTTTGAGGGTTTAGTATTGTAATAAACACCCATGAATGCGTCAAGATTGCAAATGGTGAGAAATTGAAATTGAAAAAATAATCCTGTTGTGTGTATTAAACTTACGTATATGCCTGCTATTATGTACCATACATGTTTCTGCTGTAGTGCAAGTGCTTAAGTTAATTATGAATGCCTATTATTTCTAGTGTGTGATGGAGGGATGCATCCCTCCAGATCAACTATGTACTCTCTGATTTAATATTACTAATTTATTATTATCATTTGGTATTATCATCATTTCGTATTATCATCATTCGGTATTACAGTATTATCATTCAATATTATCATCATTTGGTATAATTATTGTGTCAAATGTTTACTGTATTATCATTACTAATGAAATGAATAAACTGAGATCGATCAATATACACATTCCAACAAATCAATTGCTTCCTACTCTACTGCATATATTTATGCATTCTTATTACTTCAGACGTGTGACTTGTTCTTGTGGTTCTGGTGCTTCGTGTCGGGGGCCGTTGACTCTTCCTCCATTTTTGTAATATATGCATCTCCAGGCTACCGCACAAACATGGAGAAATGGGTCTGGGTTTTTGATGTTTGTACTTGTGCATTTGTATCTTGTTTAATGTGTGGGGGATGTGGGGAGGGGGAGGGGGAGGGGATGATAATGTCTCATTTGGTTATATAGCAGTGATTTACGTATGTACTTGTAATTTGTATGATTTTTGTTTTCTTTGTGTTCTCCAGATGGTTAGAGTGGGGGGAATATGAAGGGAAAAGTGGGAACATTGTTTGGAAGGTGCTCTGCAAAGAGCGATACTGCATTGAGCACAAGCTGGATGAGGCACTCAACCAGCTGTCAGAAGAGTGTGTTGGTAAACCCTATGTCAGTGACACAGACATTGCAAAGTTCTTACCAGGAAAATTGAATAAATCCCTCACCGAGCTGGTTCTTTCTCGGAAAGTACAACAGAAACACGAGTGAGTAGTACTTACGTACCTGTGTGAAGTGTGGGTGGAGTGGAGACTAAAGCTGAGGGAAAGTGAGGGATGACTGTGTTAAATTGTGGAGTGTAGGTGGTGAGGCTCAAGGGTAAGGTGTCAAGGGTGACTGTAGTAGAGTGTGAGGATGTGAGGAGATGTGATGTTGGGGATGACTGTACTATTTGCCCATCATTACGTGTTTAAAGAGAGACCGGAATCAATATGTGTGCATATCAGTGAGTCATGGGTTTACACAGTACACACAAGATCAAATTGTGGTGTGTACTGTTGGTTTTGAGGGTGGGCGAGGGATTGCAAAATGCATGCATGTAGCTAGATTGATGTGAGGTGTGAGGGGTGTTGGTAACGAGGTGTGTGGATGAGGGATGAAGATGAAGTCACTTAGTCTACAGTGAATGACAGTTAACTGTTTTGGGATTGTATTAAGTGTTAGTGTTGTTGAATGTCGGCCTTTCTTGGCTATATAGAGCAGATTTGTGTTTAATTGATGGATAACAACTCACCCATCCAACTTTTTTTCTTTGGCTTGCCAGGACCCTGCGAAACCAAGCCAAACAACATGGGTTAATCCTGTTTCTGAGGCTTTCTTTTTCATCGTTTTATTCCTTGATCTGAATGAAAATGGTACAACACATCCATAGAGTTGTTGAGTATTGGCCTCTGTTGGTGGCATATTTTTTGTTGTAATGGACAATGAAGTACACAGGGGAACATCATTGAGGGCACCTACTGTGTACACAGCAACCGCTGATCTTATAAAGCGACCACTGTAGCCCGGCCCAGATATCACCTCACTTATGCTTACCCACGTCTTTACAAGGACCACCTGTCTACTAAGACCACTATGATTTGACCCTTGAGTGGTCTTTATAGACAGGTGTTGCTGTGTTCTTCACTTGCTCTCCAGCTCTGCTGACCTCACACACCAGCACTATGGTACATTTGTGTATGAGCTTATCCTGAGGCAGTCCACACTGTCCGAACTTGAGGCATGTTTGTCACAACCTCCTGATCAGCAATATCTAGAGACTGGTATGTGTGTGTTGTTCTGTGTGCACGTGTGTGTGTGTGTGTGTGTGTGTGTGTGTGCATGCGTGCGTGTGTGTGTGTGTGCATGTATGTGTATGTGTGTGTGTGTGTGTGTGTGTGTGTGTGTGTGTGTGTGTGTGTGTGTGTGCGCGCGTGTGTGCATGTGTGTGTGCGTGTATTACATAAGTGCATACATGTGTGCGAGTTCCTGGATCTGTATGCATACTGTACGTACATACATATGTGTACATTCAGGCAGTCTGTATGTATGTGGGAATGTAACATGTATAGGCATGCCTGTGCATATGTACGTATGTGTACATACAGTACATAGGCACTGTTTTGTATGTTCTGTGCTCCAGCCAACCAGAGGCCACCAGTGTTTTAACACATCTTCTGTACTTTATCTACCATATGTATATAGGTGCTGCCCTGTTTGCTGCCTATCTCAACCCTTACGCTGGGTATACAGTCGAGAGTGTGTGTAGCACACTCGATCAGCTAGCTGAGGAAGTGGCTGAATGCCTACTTAAGCAGGAACTTCAGGAAATGGGAAGATTGGGTAATTTAGGGGAACCCCCTTACCTCCCACACGTGAATGGTGTGATTACAGACCAGACTAAGATCTGCAAAGCCATCAACACAGTCCTGTACACTGTGCATGGATTCAAGGGTAATGCTGAAGATTACTACAACATTGACAATTCTCTAATTCATGAGGTGAGGGAGCGAATATGGTCTCCAGTGTGTATCTGGGTAGCGTGCACATCCAGGCAATGTGTGTCTAGCCTACATATGTACGTATGTATATAAGATATGTTCGTATGTACAATTACGGAAGCTTATTTAACCTGGGGAGGCCTTTAGCCAAGAGGCCACTACTCTAGGCACCCAGTAAGAAGATACAGTCACGCCTGGGTTATCCGGACTTGAGTTATCCAGAAACCTGATTTATCCGACCATCAATTCAGCAACACTGACTACAGTATCTCCATGTACACAAATCTGCCTCACTTATCCAGCAACCTCTGTTATCTGACAAGTATTTGTCTACAAACTGTGTTGGATAACCCAGGCATGACTGTACATAGAACAAGTGCAAAAAGAGAGTGGGAGGATAAAGGATGCGGATGAACCCTTGACAGATTTCATGTTTCTCTCGTGTTCTTTCTGGTTCCATCTCCTTACTTACCTCTCTTGTTTCTGTTGTTTTCTGTAGGTGCTGAAGACCAAGAAGGGGATTCCCATTACGCTCTGCATTGTGTACAGTAGTGTTGCTAGGAGACTAGGGGTTCATCTTGAGCCAGTGAGTTGCATTGCTCCTCAATCTTTACTGTGTACTATACATACGAATGTGAGGATAAGCACTCATCATCAAACCTGCAGATCTCCTTTCCACAATGCTTTCTTCTTCGTATGAGGATGTCAGATACATCAGAAGATAATGTTTCCGGAGGGTGAGCATGCTTGCATGTCTGCTGATGCATTATGTTCATGTCTGCAAATACACTGTGTATGTGTGTCTAGGAACTATGTACAATATATAGTGCAATGGTGGATGTTGACTTACGTACTTATAGAGATACAGATATATTGTGTGTGTGTGTGTGTGTGTGTGTGTGTGTGTGTGTGTGTGTGTGTGTGTGCATGCGTGCGTGTGTGTGTGTATGTACATATGTACATATGTACATACATGCGTATGTGCAGGTCAGCCATGCACAATATTTTCATTCCTTCTCTGAGAAATCTTGTGCCTTGTAACCTCTAATGCTGTCTTCTCTCGCACTCTACACACACAATAACACACACACACACACACACACACACACACACACACACACACACACACACATATACACACACACACACACACACTGATCACCACGTACAGGTACAACCCGATAGATGACCCTAACAGGTACATCGATGCCTTCAGAGGGGGAACCATACAGACGGCACGATCAGCTCTGGAGATGATAGGAGGAGTGCAGTTATTCAGAATGCCCAATCTTGCCCAGTGTTTCAACGTGGCCACTCCTGTGCAGGTATCCAGATGGACTAATTTAGTATACGTATGTGTGCATAAGCCTATGGTGGGCATTAGCTTGCATGGACACATGTGCACATGCATGTTCATCAACACACACACACACACACACACACACACACACACACACACACACACATACACACACACACACACACACACACACACACACACACACACACATACACACACACACACACACGCATGCATACGCGCACACACACACACACACACACACACACACACACACACACACACACACACACACACACACACACACACCACACACACACACACACACACACACACACACACACACACACACACACACACACACACACACATATGGGCATGCACACAAAGACATACTTATACATGCACATATGTATGTATGCACATATCCACACACACGTGTGCACCTCCCCCTGCACACACACACACACACACACACACACACACACACACACACACACACACACACACACACACACACACGTACGTACACACACACACGCGCACACACACACGCACAACATGTGTTTCTATAAATGGGCATACATGCACACTGTACACATACGTACGTACTTTGTATTACAGTCAAACCTCACTATAATGAACCACCTCAGTACCACTGAAAAGGTACGTACACTTTGTCAGGGTCTTCACTACATCAGGGGTCATTTACAATACAGTAAATAGATGTGCATTCTAAGGTCTACGTTTGTTATATGAGGGAGTACATTGTATCCAGGGTTCAATATGATGAGGTTCAACTGCATGTCTGTTGTATGCTCCATACAGTCAGTGTGTGTTATACAATATTCACTGCAGGTACTGAGTAGGATGGGACTGAATGTGGCCAGCCGACAGAGTATACAACCTGATGATAGGCATTTGCACAGGCAGTTCGATACTGAGACGTGCAGATGGTGAGAATGGGATCGTTAACATTACAGTAAAACCTCTCCATTCTGACACTCATTGAGACTTGAAAAGAGAGTCTGATTAGGAGGTTGTCGGATTATGGATTGACCACGTATTAGTATCCTTTAATGTGGTGACTGTACCTCACAAGATGATGGGATTAGAGTGAATGTGGGATTATAGAGGTGTCCAATTGCAGAGGTTTCACTGTGTGCAATCTCAACTGTGCATTGTTTGTTGCACCTTTTGAAGGACTTGGACGTCCAATTATGCTACGTACTTGTGTACATTGTCACTCCAAGGTGTTATTGTGTATAGCCAGTATACGTAGTTGTGATTTCAAGCTCCCTTTTATCCCACACACATTCGTAGGTCCGTCCCCTACACTTACGCTTCTCTGTCGTTCTTGTTGGACCTGACTATTGCTGGCCTGAAGCGTGTGTCAATCACTATTGCCAGTTCTTTTCTGACTGCCGTTGTGAGAGCGTGTGTACAGCAACAGTTTCAAGTGGACAAGGTGAAGAACTTACTTACAGCCTTGAAAGGGAAGGGGTTTCATATTCAGATAAATCTGGATGATCTGACAGAAGATTGTGAACCTGTGAGTGTGTGTGTGTGTGTGAGTGTGTGTGTGTGTGTGTGTGTGTGTGTGTGTGTGTGTGTGTGTGTGTGTGCATGTGTGTGTGTGTGTGTGCGTGTGTGTGTGTGTGTGTGTGCATGTGTGTGTGTGTGTGTGTGTGTGTGTGTGTGTGTGTGTGTGTGTGTGTGTGTACATGTGTGTGTGTGTGTGTGTGTGTGTGTGTGTGTGTACGTGTGTGTGTGTGTCTGTGTGTGTGCATGAGTATATGCCTAGCATACCAGACAAGTACATACGTTTGTTCATGTGACTTCAAGTAAAACACCACACGCAGTCGCACGGATCCTTTCTAGCCACACAAGTGTCCAACACTGCCACTTTCCTTCCATCCAGTTGAAGGTCAAGAGGAGAGTGGACTCCGTCAAGTACCACGTTGGTACCATCATGCACCACAGGATGTACGTATGCTGGAGTATGTGTTTGTAATGTGTTGTACGTACGTACAGTGGATGTACGTATGCTGGAGTATGTGTTTGTAATGTACTGTATGTACAGTGGATGTACTTATGTTGGAGTATGTGTTTGTAATGTGTTGCATGTACGTACAGTGGAAACTCATTATAACAAATCCCAGGGGATACTAAATATTCTTTACTACAGGGTCGCATTTAGGGGGGTGGGGGATCTGCTGCCTCCCTAAACTTGTATCTCAACATATACACTAAGGGTTCCTGAAAGGTAGAATTTATTAGTTAAGTTGTCCTTTATATACATATGTATGTACAGGTAGTCTTATCAGGTATATATGTACTGTGGTAGTGCTACTTTGAGATGCTTCCATTGTGAAGGACTGCCTCTCTTCGGATGACTGCCAGTGGCTGTAGCAAATACAGAAACTGTATATTGTTAATAGATCCATCCCTTCTGTAATAAGAGCCCACCCCTTTTGTAAAGAGAGCCCACCCCTTCTGTAAAGAGCTCACCCTTTCTGTAATAAGAGCCCACCCCCCCTCCGTAATAAGAGCCCATCCCTTCTGTAATAAGAGCCCACCCCTTTTGTAAAGAGAGCCCACCCCTTCTGTAAAGAGCTCACCCTTTCTGTAATAAGAGCCCACCCCCCCTCCGTAATAAGAGCCCATCCCTTCTGTAATAAGAGTCCACCCCTACAGGTGGACCATAATTGACATGTCCTTACAAGTGATAGCTAGAAGGGGGAGAGCAAAGAAAGTGTACTCAATAAATGATACTATTTTACAAAACCACAATTTCTGAACATTGTATTACTGCAAACCAAGCTGCCCGTGTATACACTGTCACAGAAAGTAACCAAAATGTCTAATTACAACCCTCACATGTTTGAATTCTGGTATACCACCACTTCCTGCATGGCTTCTTCAGGTATAATTACCACGGTGTAATCAGTGGCTGGGACGAGAAGTGCGAGATGCCAATGGAGTGGGTTGTACAGATGGGGGTGGACCAGCTCAATGGAGGACACCTGCAACCATTTTATAACGTTCTGGTGGAGGACCATACAACAAGATATGTGGCACAAGGTTTCTTGTGTGTGTGTGTGTGTGTGTGTGTGTGTGTGTGTGTGTGTGTGTGTGTGTGTGTGTGTGTGTGTGTGTGTGTACATGTGTGTGTGTGTGTGTGTGTGTGTGTGTGTATGTGTGTGTGTGTGTGTGTGTGTGTGTGTGTGTGTGTGTGTGTGTGTGTGTGTGTGTGTGTGTGTGTGTGTGTGTGCATATATACGTATGTGTGTATGTGTATACGTACGTATGTGCCAGTGTGCACACATGTACACAAGTAGGTACGTACGTGTGTGTGTGTGTGTGTGTGTGTGTGTGTGTGTGTGTGTGCATATATACGTATGTGTGTATGTGTGTGTGCATATATACGTATGTGTGTATGTGTATACGTACGTATGTGCCAGTGTGCACACATGTACACAAGTAGGTACGTACGTGTGTGTGTGTGTGTGTGTGTGTGTGTGTGTGTGTGTGTGTGTGTGTGTGTGTGTGTGTGCACGTGTGCTCATGTATTCATGAGCCTCCAAAGAATGTTGCCATATTCTTTGTCCCTTTACTCTTCCTTTTCACACACTTCTCCTCTTCCCTTCCCTTCCTTACTCTAACCTTTACCTTTGCTCTGCGTGTAGAAAACATCCTCATACCAAAAGACCCCCATCCTATCCTCCACTTCAGTGCGGGCAAGTACTTTGCAGCCTACAAAGGTGATCACTACCAGCCCAACCGTGTGCTCAGAAGGGCTTATCCGGAGGACCAGTACTGTGCCGGCCAGCTGTAATTTATTTCGTATATATATCTTTGCACAGTCAAGCCAACACTGCTACTGGAGCATATATAGATGCAAATGTTTTTAATATGTGTATGTCACATGATATACTGCCATATTATTTGTTGTTTTATTTATATAGGATTACCCAATGTAGAGCTGTTCGTGTTGTTTCCCGGGTAATAGTGATCGAGTGGCCCATGCACCTTGCATGCTTATACTATTTTCATCTGAATAATTATAATCCCTTTCTTTTTGTATGCAAATAAGTGTATTACTGGTATAGTATTTTATACAGTGGAACGCTTGCTTGAGGATAAATATATAAAATAGCACATGCATGCATTATATGCATGTGAAGCTAAAATTATATAGGTATATATATTATAATACTATACGTATGAATACAAAATACATACATTTAATATGGTAGAATATAGAGTATATGCCTATGCATGCATATATGGTCGATCAGATAAACAAGATACGTGTTGGATATAAATCCGTGTAGATGTATATGCATGCATGGGTGCACATGTAGCAAATTAGGGTTGAGAAAAATTTATGCATGCATCATGCATGAGGTTTAAATTTTCAGATATAAACCAATGTTGGATTATAATGATCAAGGGTAACGCGTAGAGTAAATGCAACACTCACTATAAACTATAGCTACTACAGATCTATAGTTGTAAGTATGGTGCACAGCTCTTGTGCAAGCTAAGCCTGAAGTAAGTATTGTTGGAATATTCGCAGGTATTATGTAGTGAGTCTGTCAAGAATCTACAAATCACACTTCACCAGAACCTATGTCTCTTTCACCTTCTGGTTCATCTTCTTCGGGGACTGGATCAACTATAAGAGGAAAAAAAGGATTCCGAATAAATCCTTTGATCATAATATATAACAACTCATTATTTTGGTGTAAGAGGTCCACTTACAATATAGCCTTTACGGTATATATTGATGGCACATGCACGTCCTATAAAACTTAATTATTACTTTCAGTTCACAGCAATCAAACACAATTGTATAGAGCTATCTCTGTGAGCTGTTCAGTGTTACTGCATGATGACCTGCTATACTGAAGAACGTGCTCAGTAAGTACCTCAAAGGAGACAAAATCATGCAGTGCTTCTCATCAGAGGTATATACTTACTACAGTATGAGGACAGACTTATGTACTGTATGTACATACTTAGCGCTATTACATATGTACATATAGGCCCAAATCTCTATTCCGCCATTTTGTTTTTTGCATCATCCCTACATCATGGAGTACTACCATACTTTATATTAGGAGGGGATAAAATTAGAAATACTAGTATAGTCCAAGAGTACGCTCTAACCCAACTAAGCAAGTGATACTGCATACATTCTTACTAGTTTTCATGGCATTGCCGACCCGATATCACTTGCGCCCATCTTGCAGGACTGACATTAGTCCTCAAAAATGACCGAGTGGAATCGGGTCGACAACGCCAGACTAATAGCATACATTGCCATGCATGCATCAAATGTATGGGACATGCAGACCAAAGTAAAAAGATAGCTAGGCCATTTTCATTTTCAATGAGGACAATATGTGCATACGTATATACTGGCACACTTGAATTTTTTATTGGGTACTTGAGGCTACATACTGGTACAAATAGTACACTCACAAAGATTCTCTGTGGATGGACTGATAGTGACAGCCGCAATGTCGCTGTACATCACACCTCCGCTCATCTTCTTCTTTGGTTTGGTCCTGGAGGTGACCTCAGGCTGAGCTGCATTGCGCTCATAAGAAGCTGTTCTCTTTGACTTCCACCTCACAATGAAAATGACCCCCACTATTGCCAGGGCAATCAGAACTACAACAAACAATGGCACAATCACTGCTGGGACCACAGTGGCAGCTGATGACTCCTGCTTCAGCTCTATATGGCAAAAAGCACATAGAATGGTATACATAAAACTGAAGGTCCATAGTAATTATTATGGCATAAAGCACATAGAATCTGAGTATAGTTGTAACATAATGAACGTAATAATAATTATACTCAAGTATATGTACATGCACATATTAAAGTATATGTACTGTACATATAATCGTACATACATAAAAGACATACAGGGACACTCATTCTAGTAGTGATATAGGCATGCATGCATACAATGCAGTAACAAGCTAAAAGCATGCATACGTATGTGTGTGCCTGTATCTCTGCTGCAAGCTATTGATCTAGCTGAATTAATTAATAGGTAAGAGCACCTGTTTATGAAAATGACACAGCACGCATAGTATATTCTATATACAGTGGACTCTCATTATATCACAAATTCACTATAACCGGATAGACTTTCATGGTAGACCACTAACTGGGACACATGTTCACTATAGACAGAAATTCACTCTAAGAGTGTTCTTTATAATGGGAATCGCTGTACCACATAAAACATGGACATGTAACTCACTGTGGGCTTATGGTTTTAGAAGTGTAGAAGTAGAGAGGCAGGTGGAATCCCATACAACCCTTGTGTGTACTCAACCAACAAATGTTCAGGTATAGTAATAATATATTCATGTATGGATACTTTCACATGGTCCTACAGTATGTTCCATAGACAAGGTCACTTCCATCTTACCATTCCTCTCACATGTTGGTCCGCTCCATCCATCAGGACAACGACAGTGGTCCGGCTGTGCACAGGTACCACCATTTTGACACTTCTCAGTACAAACAGCTGAAAATGTGTATGAATATATGACAATCATGCAGTAGTTTCCAGCATGCATACACAAACGTACATGCACACACACACATACACACAACACAGACACACACACACACACACACACACACACACACACAAGCACACACACACACACACACACACACACATGCACACACACACACACACACACACACACACACACACACACACACACACACACACACACACGCACACATCTCAAAGTGAATTACATGATAAACAATAATAAACACACTAAAAGATGTCATTACACCTAATGTCCTGTACAACGTGCGCTGGATCAACAGGTTACACAAACAATGTACACAACTTTGTAAACAATTCCAGGAAAATTAATCAGGACCCATGCATGCTGATAGGTCTATATTAAATAATGGAATAAACAGGTACCCTAGTCCCTGGCCCTGTACTACTCTCAGTGTGCCCCGCCCACATGGCTGGGGAGATGTACAGGGCTATAGCAGCTAGACTAACAGGTACCTGTACCAATGCATACATGGTCACCATATGTCTGTCATCTCTACATGGAGTGCTGCGGCACACACACACACACACACACACACACACACACATACACACACACACACACACACACACACACACACACACACACACACACACACACGTGCCCACAATATGATACGGAAAAGATGCAGCTTATAATACTAGGCACTGTTTCAGCTCAAGTCACGTATCATCTCTGCCTGTACTATGATACTAGGGCCATATTATAGTGTTATAATTCCATATCTGTTACTGGGTACAAACATCATGCACATGCAAGTGACTCACAGTCTCTGAGAATGTGTACACGGTACTCAAATACTAACTGCATGTATCTAAATAGTATAGTACCATGGCGTGGTAGTACTCCTTATGTAGGGATGAAGCAAAAAACAAAATGGCAGAATAGGAATTTCGTCCATTCATGCATACATAAATGGCACTAAAATATAGTGGAACCTCTAATAGGAAAAATCCTCCCCTAATAGGAAAAATCTCTATAACAGACTGTTTTTGTCAGACTACATAGATTTCTATGCATGTAAAATAACATTTGACCAGTGGGAACCTCTGTATAGCAAACTTTTCCCAAAGTGTCCGCTATACAGAGGTTCCACTGCAGTTAAATGTATTGAACAAGCGTATATTACCTATTTCACAGCTTTTCCCGAACCATCCAGCGGGACAGTGACAATGAAATGAAGACACACATGTTCCGCCATTCTTACAGTCTGGTTGACAGTCAGCTAAGGGAACCAAAGTACAAGTCATCATACAACTTTGTAACAATATGATCTTAAGTTTACATGCAGCTGTGTGTGTGTGTGTGTGTGTGTGTGTGTGTGTGTGTGTGTGTGTGTGTGTGTGTGTGTGTGTGTGTACGTGTGTGCGTGTGTGTGTGTGTGTGTGTGTGCGTGTGTGTGTGCATGTGTGTGTTGTGTGTGTTGTGTGTGTGTGTGTGTGTGTGTGTGTGTGTGTGTGTGTGTGTGTGTGTGTGTGTGTGTGTGTGTGTGTGTGTGTGTGTGTGTGTGTGTGCATGTGTGAGCATGGCATGGTAGGTGCGTATATGTACATGAGTATGCATGTATGCAATGACCACACACACACACATACGATCGGAGCATGTCTGCCCTCTCCACCCGTCAGAACATGAGCAATTATTCGGTCCAACACACAAACCATTCACACAGAGAGGATCACAGAAATCTGCAAAAGAGCCAGTGCAAGATGTTAAGGCATCAACAATACAAAGTCCACTAGATGCAATGAGTATAATAATATTATATATTCTGTAGAGTGCAGACTGTGAGGATGTAGTGTGCCATACGTACATTCTGAGCAGTTTCTTCCCCTCCATCCTGGGTCACACACACACATATGTTGTGTAGTACAGCGTCCGTGGACACAACGTGGCTGGCAGACAGCTGCAGTTGGGAGAGTAGAGGTGACCAGGCAACAGGGGAATGTCAGAAGCTGTGAATAATTTGTATACCCATTGCATGGATGAGTACACAAGGTGGTGAGGTGTGACAGCACATGCAGACAACATGCTTCATGCAATGTAAACACTACAAGTACAGCATACATACATATCTCCCTTGATAATGAAGTAATTAAACCTCTGTAATCATGCCACCTTTGGACCAAGAGAATTTGGCTGGATTAGAGAGATACGTGGCCAACATGTGGGTAAGCTGGGACAGAATGGCTAGTTTGGACAGTGTGTCCAACACGCAGAGCTCAGATTAGAGAGGGTTCCTTGTATGTGGAATTCATGTGTATGGAGTGCATGAATCATACGTATATCGCAGGCTGTTCCTGTCCATCCACTTGAGCAGTTGCAGTTGTACGGAGAGGCACACAGTCCATGCAAGCAGGCTGGATCACATACAGCTGCATGTAGCATGAAAAGACATGATACATTTTAACCTGAACTTCCAAATTTATTATCAATACACACATGTAAACACAATTACATATGTACACACAGAACTGTCAAGTAGTAAGTACTACACAATGTCATGCAATGTACAGCTGCACTCATGTGCATGCTACTAGGACTATGACAGCAACCTGCAATAATTCTCAGATGACAAGAATCACATGGAAGAAACACACACACACACACGCACATGCACACACATACACACACCACAGACATATATATATATATATATATATAGACTTACGCTGGCTGCAGTCATTTCCACCCCAACCATAGGTACATGAACATTCGTTTGGTCTTATGCACGACCCATTGTTCTGGCATTTTGGTTCACATTTGTCTACAAAAGTAGAAATGAAGGGAAATTTGCTGCCATGTGAAATGATTCTATAGCAAGAGAAACTAGCAAGGCACTTACATTGGTCGCATACCCTCCCTGTCCTTTCGGGTGGACATGTACAATGGTATAGACCATCATTGGTGCCATTGTTCTCACAAATAAGAGGAACATGAACTGGTGCTGAGCGCACTGACCCAATCACAAGTGGAGATTCAATGATGCACAAATACTCGCCTTCGTATCCTAGTCGAGTAGTGTCCAACAGAAGACTAGCAACACTGTTGTTTACGGAGTGTGAAACACTAGCAGAAGTAGGAAGGGTTGTGATGATTGAGTTCCTGATCCAGGTTATGCTAGCTGAAGGGCAATTGCAGGTGACTGAACATGTGAAGGATATAATGCCAGAAGAAGATGGCTGTGACTGAACGTTCACAGAGAGTCGGGCTTCTTCTGGTACCTCTGCAACGGTTGCACTTATCTCAACAGTGGTATCTTCACTGTCCACGGTCATTCCGAGATACAGAGTTCGTGCATCTGTTTCTTGAGAGGTCTGTCTTCGTTTGCGACTGTTGCTCTCACTACAGTTCAAGGGGTTTCCATCTGATCCAGTATTATCCGTATCGAAAACATATCTGGAAGAAGTTCCATCTCTATTGACAATCAACTTGAAGTCATGGAGTGTTGAAGTGGGATTGGTGTAAGAAAATGATCCATACACAGTTGTATTGCCATTTGTACTATTGAAAGTAAGAGACAATGATTCGTGGCTGCTACAATTGCTGAATCCAAGCTTAATTTTGAAATATCGAACCTCGGAACTGGACAGTGTGAGTGTAATGGGCTTCCCTTCTTTCACAGAAATTTGAGCCTTGCAAGTAGCACTCTGGATTAACAGAGAGATATGTGCTAGGTCACTGTAGCTTGGTGTGCGGAAAACACGATCTTCCTCCCCTGCAATGTCCTTTAGTTCCTGCTCATTAACATTGGGACCAATGCCAATACTGAACATGTTGATGTCCATATTATCACGAGCAGATTGTGAAGGTTCGGTGACATCGTCAGAAGATTGTCCATCAGTGGCTACTATCAAGACCAATGGAATGGAAATTGATTCATTCGTATTAAAATTACGCGATCCAAAGCTTACATTGAAGAACTGTTCAGAAGCAAATGTAATAGCTCGTCCTGTTTGTGTACCACCTGCAGCATACCCAGTACTCTTTATTTTGGAAACCAATTCTGAATGATCATAACTGTAGTTCAGTGGAATTGACAGGCTATGCAGTGGATCGTGGTTGTAGAAGATTGCCCCAAACCTGGTCATGTTCTCACCAAGTGGATACAGCAAGGACAGCTCAGCAGTGTAGTTCAGGGCTATAGTGAAATCGGATCTGCCAATGCTACCGGAGGAGTCCATCAGGACAATAACATCAGCTGCTGAGGCATTGCTACAGGCTATACTGTGACATGGATTTCTTTCGTAACTCTCTTTCCCTGTAGTGAAGAACTCCCTTGCTGTATTTTCATCCATATTTCGAGATTGGTATGTGGAATAAAGTCCAGGCAAGTCCGTTAAATCGATTAGATTTGCACCTTTACACAATAACGCTAGCACTGCACCAACGGCTGAGTGAATAGGAGTGTCCCAGTCGTTTTGACTTACCTCTCCATAATTGAAATCAAAGAACGTAGGACCATTGTAATTGCTTAGCAAAAGTATTGGACATAATCCACCACTTCCGAACTGGCTGTGATCCACGCGCCACAGT
>CAUJGJ010000025.1:2196400-2203900 GCA_963170055.1 Halisarca cf. caerulea
AGGCTGGGAATAAGGGATCAGAAGCCACGTACATGCACTGTGTGTTGCATGATCGAGTGAGACTGTACACACATGATTATCTATAAACTAGATATTATCATAGGCGTAGGAACCAGGGTGGCCAGGGGGGCCCAGGCCCCATCACTTTTCAGGAGTATAGGGGTCAAATATCACACATGTGTCTAACATATTGCTGTACAAATGCTACATCTAGAACCTTCTGGCCCCCTCACTTGTGTGAGTGTTCCTATACCCCTAGCTGATTATGTATATTACAGTTGGCTCTATGTATATACTTGTATATCATGCAATTTTACGTTGATTGCAGATTCTGTTGTCATTGTGTTCGAAACGTCAAGTGTTCAGGCTCAGGAATACACAGAGAGGGCTTGTTTCATTATAAAAGCTGCTGGGGATTTCCGTTCACCATTTGATATCACTGTGGAGTGTACACCTGCCTCCACTGACTCTGCTACATCTGGTGATGACTACAATGCTGACCCCATCACCGTCCGATTCACCCCTAACAGGAAGTCACAAACTGTATGTGTACCAGTAGTTGATAATGACGAATGTGAAAGGTCGAAAAGGTTTGTGTGTGATGTAAGGCGGAGTTCTTTGCCTGTATTTGGTACCAGTCGAGGAAAAGTGAGAGTTAACATTGTAGACTCCTCGAGGAGAGAAGATGATTGCCAAGGTAAGTACATGCATAGTCTGGGATAACTGGGACCATACATAATTGAGTTTGAAGCTTAAACATGAAGGAATAATAGAAGAAACTTGATTTTCTGAATCCATTACTATTAAAATGCTCAAAATTTACATTTGGATCGATCAGCTTATTACCACTGACTGCCCATCACTACTACAAATACTTATATGCCTGTATGTAATGTGTGTGTGTGTGTGTGTGTGTGTGTGTGTGTGTGTGTGTGTGTGTACGTGTGTGTGTGTGTGTATGTGTGTGTGTGTGTGTGTGTGTGTGTGTGGGTGGGTGTGGGTGTGTGGGTTGGTGTGTGTGTGTGTGTGTGTGTGTGTGTGTGTGTGTGTGTGTGTGTGTGTGTGTGTACGTGTGTGTGTGTGTCTAGTGAAAATGTTTCGACCATGCATGTGGTGCACGTATATTAATTTGGAAGGCTAATGATCATTGATCTTAATTACAATGTTTTAGTGAAGCCATATACACAGACTGTCCAACCATCCCGATTTAGGCAGATTATCCCAATTTTTAAGTTTCCATCTCAAGTTCTGACTGGGACAGTATTGATCCAATAAATGAGCATTGATATATACAGATTACACCACGAGGGATTTAAATGTCTATACGTGAGACTAAATTTTTGAATATTAGCTCAAAACATTCAGTGAAGTAGACATTTTCAAGACCTGAAGGTAATAGTCTAGCCAGCTGTGACCTACGTTGTTTCCCTTTCCCGCCCCCGGCACTTGCATATATGTGGGTCACAGCTGGTTGGACTATGAAGCTAACTGCACTTAGGGTGGCCATTTTTATATGACATTATATCAACATACAGGAAGGTAGTCAGAGCCTGTTATAGTACCTATGGTTATAGCCCAGTATGTATGTGATGCTGACAGCTCTTACATATACACTGACATACCACAACCTGTAGCTTGATATATGTGTCCCTATTTATGGTGCTGTCTAGGGTGGACAGTACTATTATACCAAACAAAATGTGTAATCATAGGCTGTGTATCTGTGGTATACGTATACAGCATTTGCGCCTTGATAAATATTTAAAGCACCCTCGGGTCTATATGTTATTTGATACCAACCTCCTTCCCATACTTTATATAATTCATAGCATCTTTATATTATGCATAGCACCATACTATGACAACAGGTACTTCATATCATGAAAGTAATGCTGTGATCTATTAATGAACTGGTTGATATGGTTTAATATAGACCATCTGCTCCATAGTAAATTTCCTATGGTTGCGTAACAGTCATACTGCATTGCAGCATCTGTAATCCAACACTTCTCTAATCCAACCATCTCATGAGGTACATCACCATATTAAAGTATGCATGAGACTCTCTGTAATCCAACAACCTCCTAATCCGACACTTTTTTCAAGCCCCATTGAGTGTCGGATTAAAGAGGTTTCACTGTACATAGATATATACACTGACTATTACACAATCCTATACTTAGCACATCATATTATATTTGGCATATCCACCATGCAAGTTGTGGGGTCACAGGTGTATATGAACGCATGTATTCCCTCTTCACTTTTGTTTCTTGTTAAAGTTTCAGAAAAGCTGTAGGTGCATGTGTAAAAACTGCCTCCTCCTACCTTGTTTCACTTGTAAATGTAAACAGTATAACTCAGAATTTTTGCCATGCACGGAAGACAATTAACAGATGATGATTCAATTGCAAAGTGATCACAAGGCAGATTTCACTTGTAAGACATATTGTAGGCTCACACAGGGAAAAGGGATTAACGTCTTTTAATGATCCGGTAATGATTAAGAATCACATCTATCAGCTAACCTTATCATGATTTTATGAGAAGAAACTCACCAAAATGGGTGTTTTGCTATCGGTCAGTGTATTATTGTATGAACCATGGCTTCCAGGTGTATTGTTCATTAAATGCCCATGGTCGTGCTCAATAGTTGATTCACATACGACCCTCAGTCTTGGTCATCAAAAGTTTGTGGATATACCTTCTGGTTCGGGGTATACCTAACCACAAACGTCCTCCGACCTCGACATATCTGGTAGCCATGCATGGTATATACATTACACACACATATACATACATATAATATACATATAATATATATATATATATATATATATATATATATATATATATATATATATATACATAATATTATATATATATACATATATTTACATTCTTCCAGCAACATCCCCACCCACAACACCAGTGCCACCACCAAAGTCATTTGATACTGCTTTCACAATTTGGGGGAAAAGTACTTGTCCCAATGCAACAAACCTTGTCTATCAAGGAAGAGCTGCTTCGAGCTACTACAATCACTATGGTGGAGGTGGTAACTTCCTCTGCCTCACAGAAGAACCAAAATACAATGATGAATCCACTCTGACAAACTCAGGTTGGGGATACATCTATGGAACTGAATATCAAATTGATACCAATCAGGCTCTCACTCGTGCCAGGCATGACCAGAATGTCCCATGTGCAACATGTACTGCTCCTTGTTCCAAAAAGATAATGATACCAGGAACTAACATGTGTCCTGATGGGTGGACCAACCTGTACTACGGCTGGCTGATGGGGGGATATTACAGTTATGCGGCAAGTACCTCCTATATCTGTGTTGATGTGAATCCTGATGTTGTTATTGGAGAGGGCGCAAGTCAGAATGGTGCTTTGCTCCACCACATCCAAGTCGACTGTGACTATGGAATCCCATGCCCACCCTATGATGAGAGAAGGGAATTGTCCTGTGTTGTCTGCTGCCAGTAGACCAGGAGTAGGAACAGGAGCACTGGTACACAGGTAGAATTATAGTATATCTCAGAAACAAGTAGTATAGGTTAGGCCAATGCATCCTGTATATGTGGAGAACTCTTGTAGTAATATACTCATGATCATGTAATATTATAGTTAATTAAGGTGTGATATTGAAATATGCAAATGTTAATTAATGTGTGAACATGTTGATAGTGTCACAACTATAATTAATATTGGTCAATAATATATTAATATGCAGAATTACTTGACAAGGTGGGTATTATAAAACTGCATGGATTTGTGCGGTGAAGGGAGACTCAGTGGACTACAGTGCATGAAACTTGTATATGCGGACACCTTGGGGACCACCAAATATAAAGCGTCCTGATTACAGAGCTCGAGGTGTCCTGATTTAAATTTATAGGGTTGCCCCAATATGGCATTATAGCAGAATAAAGGTATCACAGGAAACATGAATTTGAGACTAGGAACATATCCTACAAATGGCATTTAACAGACAAAATGGGCCGGGGTGTGAAAGCCATTTGGCCTGACTGCAACTCTTTAAAAGGTGTGAATAAACACTATGCAATTCTTCTCAGCTACTATAGCTTGTCCAGTGTCCATGGTATATACAGGTAATTTTGCCTACACTATTGGGACCAGAAAGGCCTGATTCCATAATAATACAGAGGTGTCCATATTTTGCAGGCATCAAATGTATACAAGTCAATGGAGGAGAATTTGGGACCATAACCTAATGTCCTGTTTATACAGGTGTCCAGAGTTTCAAGTGTCCTGAATAGCAGGATCGGATCCACTGTACTTGGACTGTACAGCAGGCGTGATGCATGGGTAAAGTGAATATGCATGAGCAAAATATTAAATACTAAAAGCATATACTGGTATATATATCAACCCTGCATGCAAACAAATCCTGTACGCAAGGACGGTACCGTACATACCCGATTCTGTTAGCAGCCACTTTTTATATACATTAATTTTTTTCATTGAAGTCGCAGATGAATAGTTTTATGGATCCCCGTTCGGAACCACAAAAGTCATGAAATTTATTATAGCTGCAAAAATTTCCTACTGGTATACACAGACCGGTGTGATGTATACAAACACACACACACACACACACACACACACACACAGGATGATGATGAGATGTACACACACAAAAAAACACACACACAAACACAAACACATGCACACAAACACACACATAATTAAACATAAACATACAAACACACATACACACTTTAAAGCTGTTTAGAAGATGTATAGGCTAAAACTAAAATTGATCTCTAAGAATCACAAAAAGAAGTCCTTTTCTAAAGTTAAGAAGTTGTGGGAGCCATTTTGTTATAATGTTTAACATGTGCAGAGGTCCTGTGACATCATGGCCCACTCATAGGCTCGCATAGCCAAATCCTCAACTTGGCTCCTTGAACTTTTTGTACAGAAGGATCAAAGAGGTTTGGGTCTGGCTATGTGAGACTAGCCATGCACTCACTGGTACACTACTCTTTACAAATCGCTGCATCTGCCTCTGTTGATTCCCATTAGGGGAGTTCCACAAATGAGAACATGAACCACATTTGTTTCCACATGAATTATAATGGCAAGTTTCATATGAAAATATTGTAATTCATATTATTAATTAATGGTGTGTGTGTGTGTGTGTGTGTGTGTGTGTGTGTGTGTGTATGTGTGTGTGTACGTGTGTGCATGTGTGTGTGTATGAGTGTGCATGTCTGCTGTGTGCATAAGTGTGAATGCATGTGTGTACATATGTGTCCGTATGTAGGTGGTTGTGTGTGTTGTGTGTGTGTGTGTGTGTGTGTGTGTGTGTGTGTGTGTGTGTGTGTGTGTGTGTGTGTGTGTACGTGTGTGTGTGTGTATGTGTGTGTGTGTGCGCGCATGCACACACACATGTTGACAGATGTGTATGCGAGCATGTGATGGTGTAATGCTAGCTATAGTGTATGTATGAGTATATGGGGAAGAATGCACATGCTTGGGTGGATTGTGACACCTATTAAATATTTCATAGCAATAGTATCATAGTAGATGTCCCTGGGGTGAATATGTGTAAACAATCGGACTTCAACACTTTTCCATGACAATGTGACCTATAGGAACTGTTAGTTTAGCGAACAATGTGTCTGTCTTGGATCATTGTAAATGGCAATGTCTATCCTGTCTCATTCTGTCTGGTGCCTGTCTGAGCCTTACCAGTATGAGGTGTATTCTAACTGAGTTGGTCATGCTTGGTTAGCTAAAATACAGCGTGCATGGGCATTTGTGCATACCTGTAGATGATAAATTATATGCATGTGCTATATAATTCTCTGCATCTTTCGTCCCAAGCAATACAATATTCGATGATCTGTGTGTGCACATGTGTGTGTGTGTGTGTGTGTGTGTATGTGTGTGTGTGTGTGTGTGTACATGTGGGTCTGTGGGTGTCCGTGTCCGTTTCCGTTTCCGTGTCCGTGTGTGTGTGTGTGTGTGTGTGTGTGTGTGTGTGTGTGTGTGTGTGTGTGTGCGTGTGTGAGTGTGTGAGTGTGTGTGTGTGTATGTGTGTGTGTGTATGTGCGTGTGTGTGTGTATATGTGTGTGTGTGTGTGTGTGTGTGTACATATGTGTCTGTGGGTGTCTGTGTCCGTGTGTGTGTGTGTGTGTGTGTGTGTGTGTGTGTGTGTGTGTGTGTGTGTGTGTGCGTGTGAGTGTGTGAGTGTGTGTGTGTGTATGTGTGTGTGTGTGTGTATGTGCGTGTGTGTGTGTGTGTGTATATGTGTGTGTGTGTGCGCGCATGCACACACACATGTTGACAGATGTGTATGCGAGCATGTGATGGTGTAATGCTAGCTATAGTGTATGTATGAGTATATGAAGAAGAATGCACATGCTTGGGTGGATTGTGACACCTTTTAAATATTTCATAGCAATCGTATCATAGTAGATGTCCCTGGGGTAAATATGTGTAAACAATCGGACTTCAACACTTTTCCATGACAATGTGACCTAGGAACTGTTAGTTTAGCGAACAATGTGTCCGTCTTGGATCATTATAAATGGCAATGTCTATCCTGCCTCATTCTGTCTGGTGCCTGTCTGAGCCTTACCAGTATGAGGTGTATTCCAACTGAGTTGGTCATGCTTGGTTAGTGAAAATACAGCATGCATGGGCATGTGTGCATACCTGCAGATAACAAATTATATGCATGTGCTTTGTAGTGAATGTTCTGCATCTTTCATCCCAATACAATATTCAATGACCTGTGTGTGTGTGTGTGTGTGTGTGTGTGTGTGTGTGTGTGTGTGTGTGTGTGTGTATGTGTGTGTGTGTGTGTGTGTGTGTGTGTGTGTGTGTGTGTGTGTGTGTGTGTGTGTGTGTGTACATGCGTGCATGCTTGCGTGTGTGTTTGTGTTTGTATGTATGTGTGTGTATGCATGCATGCGCGCGCGTGTGTGTGTGTGTGTGTGTGTCTGTGTGTGTCAATGTAAACAACGAGTTGACTGCAACGAATGATTTTGAAGAAGGCCGAATGCAAATTAGGCATTTGTTGTTAGGTGAACATGTTCACCGTCGACGAACGACTCGCCCGAATTATTTGTTCGTTGGTATATATTTTAAAGATAGTGTGGCCTCAAGGGATGCAGGAGTCATAACATTGTAGCACAATTTGATCCTTTAATATCTACCTAGCACCTAAGAAGATTACAGGTCCTGTATAAACAATGGAAGTTCCAGTTTACATAGTACTTCCTTGGTTCAGACAGTTTCCGACTGTGAGACAGCTAGCATCCAAAAATATTTATAGGGTAGGGGAACCAGAAGCACTGTACATGCGAACGACACACATGCATTGTCCCCTAAACTAACATACCAACTGCCATTGTCCTGCTCATCATAGACACAAGCTTTCTAGGCAGGTATAAACTGAGTGATGTGCAATGTACACTACCTTGAACAAAATGAATACTGTACAACGGAAATGTTTT
>CAUJGJ010000025.1:2231400-2236400 GCA_963170055.1 Halisarca cf. caerulea
ACTTTCCAGACTTCTTCTTTATGATCTAAAAGATCTTAGTACTAATAATAAAGGGATCAATAACAACAGAGAGGTGGTTATAGCTATGCTTTCTGCTAGAGCGTGACCCATTTAGACTTTCCTCTTGCTCCTGACCATCTATATATAAACGGTTCAAATCTACTCAATGACATGTTACTAAAATTGGAAATAATGTCTAGTTGGAGTGCATGGTGATGAGGTATTTGAGCTTATTTCCATGTGGCCATGGTCTGTTGAGAACAGACAGGCCTTACTTAACACTAATAGGAGAAACCTGCAAATAATCGAGAGAATATAGCTTGAGAGATGCCGGGCAGCTACAGGGTTTTGTAAAACTGCTGTTCAATGTAAAGATAAGCTTATAAAGCTGAAGAAAGAGTACAAAACACTAAGAGATGACTACCATGTATGTTACGGGGACTATGATCACAACTGGCTATTCTAGATATCACAATATGGATCTGTTATTTCTTGTTCTACAGTAAAGGATTGTGTTCTTTACTGCAATAGTAATCATATTCCTGATTATGAATAATGATTACTCAACCATGAATACTATATTCAATGGCCCAGGTCCTTTTGGCCAAAATACCAATATGAACTGACCCAGCAAAACCACAGAATCTGGACTTTGCTCAGTTCTTGTGGCTTTTAAACCTCTACTGGGCTGGTGTAAATAGGGTATTATACTCCAGTAATGGAAGGCTTCATTTCGCACCACTCTGCACCTGTCACAGTACATAAATATTATGTAGTGGGGCTTCAGTTGTTGCTCATAACATGCATACACACATACAAACACTCACTGTGCACACACAGCAGTGTTGTAGTAATTAATGGAATAATTAGCAATTGTAATTAATTACAATTAGGTATACATTTGCCAGTAATGGTAATGTAATTGTAATGGAGCTCAGAGTAGTCGTAATGGCAATTGGTATTCTTTTACTGTTTGAATCAAATTACACATTTACCATGCAACAAAATATGATGCATATTTTTATACCTGTGGATATATTTCTCCTTCTAAGGAGGTATAGATTTTGGTTAGTTTTAGGCTATGTAATTCAATACAATAAGTGCAGTGACTTGTTGAAGTGTCAAGATGACATCATTTTCATTCTTTAGCCACTACAAAGAGGCAAGGTAAGTAATTGTAGCAGTAATTGTAGAAAAGCGGTAATCAGTAATTGTAGCGGTAATAGTAGAAAATGCATAATATAGTTGCAATTAGGTTACTTGCATTGCAACTGGTCAATCTTGATGTGAATAAGGCAATTGGGGTTGACAAAATTGGAAGTAAACTACCATTCAGCACTGCACCTGGTACTAGCCACTCAATTACACTGTTGTTTAATGCAAGCTTAGAGAGTGGTGCCATATCAGTGGAATGGGAAAAAAAGCCCTTATTACACCTGTGCTAAATAAGACGAACCCTAAAGCGAGTAAAAATTTCAGGCCTATTTCAGTTCTACCTGTCATTGCTAAAATTTTTGAACGGTTGGTTCATGGACGGTTATACAAACACCTGAGAGAACATGGCATATTGCATGTATGATGGGCAGTTTGCATGGTTTTCACCCAGGCCATTGTACATAGGATTGTGTACTGGCTTTGGTTGAGGAGTGGAGACGGGCTATTGATAGTGATCACATAGCAGGAACAGTTTTCTTAGACTTCTCAAAGGCATTTGACATGGTTGACCATGACATTCTGTTGCACAAGATGGCCAAATATGGCATTGGCAGTACGTGCTGAGCTAATTTTAAAACTGGTTTCAGCTATCTGGATGGTAGATTGCAGTGTGTGCGAGTTGGTGGTGTTATATCAACCTGCATGGGTTCCCTAGTTGAGGGGTGTTCCTCAGGGCTCCATTCTTGATCCTCTGCTGTTCAATTTGCACATTAATGACATTCCGCATGTCGTTGAGAATGGTACAATTAAACAATATGCAGATGACACGTCTCTCACATTTGTCAGTAAAGATGAATCATGGCTGGAGTGTTTTCTAAATGACGATATAGATGGTGTAAGCAACTGGGTGATGGTAAACAAGCTACAACTGAATATTGACAAGACTGACTTAATGCTGCTGAGTAGGAGGAAGAGAAGAGCACAGCTTGAATGTATTAATGTGAAGACGAATGATGTGCCCATAACGAGAAGTTCCATGGTGGAGTATTTGGGTGTTGTACTTGATGACAGACTGTCTGGAAGAACCATATAGATGATATCCAAAGGAAGTGTGGTGCAGGACTGGCCAGTCTGAGAAGATTGCACAGTGTTCTGCCAACAGAATTTAAGTGGAGAAAAATCTTTTAATGCCTTCAAGTTGGCACTACCCCATTTAGAATACTGTTTGGTTGTTTGGCTGGAATGTTCTAAAGTATTACGGACCAGATTGCAAAGGTTCCAGAACTACGGTATGAGGCTCATTCTGAGTAAACCACTGAGGACATCCAGTGATGAGATAAGAAGATCTTTTTAAATTATTGAAGTGGACGACGTTAGAGGAGCAACGTGAGGTGGCTAGATTGGTACTGGTACATCGCTGTTCGAGAAATCAGGCCCCCATTGAGCTTTGTAGATTGTTTAGGAAGAATTCTGATGTTTTTAATCATGAAACGAGGAGTAGTAATAAACTATTTTTGGAAAGTATATCATGCAACTGAATGTGGTCGAAAATCTTTTCAATACCAACAAGGTAGTGTATCATAGAATGTTCTGCCTCAACATCTGTGAGATGCAAACTCTGTTACCCTGATTAAGGCACTTTGATTCATGTTTAATTTTGTAATCATAATTAATCAGTTTATAATCTTCAATGATGTCCAAATTATCATTTCTTTACTATTATTATATAGCAATAGATAATATATTATTAGTATTAATTCTTCTCATATCATGCATGCTGGCATCCCAATTTCAAATCCATCACAATTGTTTAACTTAACGTATGTACCTGTATTAAATAGGACCCCTAGGAAGACCAGCTTTGCTGATGGGGCATTTCCCATCAATAAATAAATTTATCTATCTATCTATATCTAATGGTGATTGAGTGCATAATTAGTGAATATTTGTAGTCTGTGGTTATGGTAATTGGACTGTTATAATACTCAGATAATTGCAAAGGTTATCGTAGTTCATTAGTATGTACACACACATACACATGCACACACACACACACATACACACACACACACACACACACACACACACATGCACACACATATGTACACACGCATGCATGTACACACACACACACACACATGTGTACATAGATGTGCACGCGCACACACATGCACACACACACACACACACACACACACACACACACACATGCACGTAGTACGTTGTTCTTTTTTCTCCCAGTCTGGTCATGAAAGGCTTCATTTTGCATCACTTTATACTTGACACAGAACCCCATAATAATGATATGTATAATATGCGGTGTAGCAATGTGAGTCAGGTGTATGTGGATATGAGGGGACAAGTCTATAAAAGGGTCAGTGTGCTGACCAGTCTCCAGCAAGCCCTAACCCATCTGACTGGATATCGTCAAAGACTCATCTTGGAATAGTAATCTGTGTGAGAATCCTTGGATATGCCAATCAAACTACTCTTACTGCTTGTAGGATCAGCTGCACTAGCTGCAGTGAAGGCACAGGGTGAGTTTGAGGGGAGGCTTGGAATATAAGGAATCACAAGCCATATACACACGTGTGTTGCATGAGTGAGACTGTTCATGTACACATGATATGAACAAGCTATATGATTGCATATTACAGTTGGCCATCCAACCATCCCGATTTAGGGCGATTATCCCACTTTTTAAGCTTCTATCCCAAGTCCTGACTGGGGTAGTGTTTGGCCCAATAAATAAGCATTGATACAGATTCAGCTCAAAATGTTCAGTGCATGGTTTATACATTACACTATATTATACATACACTTATACATATATATAGTCTATTCTTCCAGCAACATCCCCACCCACACCACCAAAATCATTCGATACTGCTTTCACAATTTGGGGGAAAAGTACTTGTCCTGATGAAACAAACCTTGTCTATCAAGGAAGAGCTGTTTCGAGCCACTACAGTCACTTCGGTGGAGGTGGCAACTTCCTCTGCCTCACAGAAGAACCAAAATACAATGATGAATCCACTCTGACAGACTCGGGTTGGGGATACATCTATGGAACTGAATATCAAATTGATACCAATCAGGCTCTCACTCGTGCCAGACATAACCAGAAAGTCCCGTGTGCAACATGCACTGCTCCTTGTTCCAAAAAGATAATGATGCCAGGAACTAACACGTGTCCTGACGGGTGGACCAAACTGTACTACGGCTGGCTGATGGGGGGATATTACAATTATGCGGCAAGTACCTCCTATATCTGCGTTGATGTGAATCCTGATGTTATCACTGGAGAGGGTGCAAGTCAAAATGGTGCTCTGCTCCACCACATCCAAGTCGACTGTGGCTATGGAATCCCATGCCCGCCCTATGACCAGAGAAGGGAAATGTCCTGTGTTGTCTGCTGCCAGTAGACCAGGAGTAGGAACAGGAGCACTCTCACATGTACACAAGTAGAATTATAGTATACCTCAGGAACAAGTAGTATAGGTTAGGCCAATGCATCCTGTATGTAGAGAACTCTTGTAGTAATATACTCATGATCATGTAATATTATACGTAGTTAATTAATTGTGTGTGTGTGTGTTTGTGTGCATGTGTTTGTGTTTGTGTGTGTGTGTGTGTGTGTGTGTGTGTGTGTGTGTGTGTGTGTGTGTGTGTACATGTGTGTGTGTGTGTGTGTGTGTGTGTGTGTGTGTGTGTGTGTGTGCTTGTGTGTGTGTGTGTGTGCTTGTGTGTGTGTACATCTCATCATCATTCTGTGTGTGTGTGTGCATGTGTGTGTGTGTGTGTGTGTGTGTGTGTGTGTGTGTGTGTGTGTGTGTGTGTGTGTG
>CAUJGJ010000025.1:2241400-2251400 GCA_963170055.1 Halisarca cf. caerulea
ATGATCCAGGAATATACTCTGTAATCAGTAATAATTGTAGAAAATGCATGTATTTAGTTGCAATGGTAATTGAGTGCATAATCATCGAATATTTGTAGTCTGTGGCTATGGTAAATTGGACTGTTATAATACTCAGATAATTGCAATGGTTATCGTAGTTGATTAGTATGTACACGCACATACACACACACATACACACACACATACACATGCACACACATATGCACATATGCACGCATGCACACATGCACACACACACACCAACATGCACACACACGTGCACATAGATGTGCATACACTCACACACACATGCACACACACATACATGCATGCACACACACACACACACACACACACACACACACACACACACACACACACACACACACACACACACACACACACACACACACACTCACATACACACACACACACACACACACACACACACACACACACACACACACACACACACAGTACGTTGTTCTTCTTTCTCCCAGTTTGGTCATGGAAGGCTTCATTTTGCATCACTTTGCACTTCAAGTGACACAGAACCCCATAATTAATGATGTACATAGTATGCGGTGGAGCAGTGTGAGTCGGGCATATGTGGATATGAGGGGACAAGTCTATAAAAGGGTCAGTGTGCTGACCAGTCTCCAGCAAGCCCTAACCCATTTGACTGGATATCGTCAAAGACTCATCTTGGAATAGTAATCTGTGCGAGAATCCTTGGATATGCCAATCAAACTACTCTTACTGCTTGTAGGATTTGCTGCACTAGCTGCAGTGAAGGCACAGGGTGAGTTTTGAGGGGTAGCTTGGAATATAGGGAATCACAAGCCATATACACACATGTGTGTTGCATGAGTGAGACTGTTCATGTACACATGATATGAACAAGCTATATGCTTAATACAGTTGGCTCTACGTATAATATTATACTTGCATGCAATTTTACATTGATTGCAGATTCTGTTGTCATTGTGTTCGAAACGTCAAGTGTTCAGGCTCAGGAATACACAGAGAAGGCTTGTTTCGTTATAAAAGCTGCTGGGGATTTCCGTTCACCATTTGATATCACTGTGGAGTGTACACCTGGCTCCACTGACCCTGCTACACCTGGTGATGATTACAATGCTGACCCCATCACCGTCCGATTCACCCCTAACAGGAAGTCACAAACTGTATGTGTACCAGTAGTTAATAATGACGAATGTGAAAGGTCGAAAAGGTTTGTGTGTGATATAAGGCGGAGTTCTTTGCCTGTATTTGGTACCAGTCGAGGAAGAGTGAGAGTTAACATTGTAGACTCCTCGAGGAGAGAAGATGATTGCCAAGGTAAGTATATAACTGGGAGACTTAATGTATTGTAATGTTCCCATAAAATGCAATTAATGTGTAATGTAGAACAATCAAATGAACTGTATAAATGCATTACGGAGTTAAATAGCTATTAGGCCAAAATGGTCAATAGGCCAAAAATCATCCCAAATCAATTGTGGCCTATTAAGTGGGTGGCACTGTATATATATATATATATATATATATATATATATATATATATATTTTTTTTTTTTTTTTTTTTTTTTTTTTAATTTGAATCATTATACATGTACAAGGAAAGAAAACAGAAAAAGGCATGAAATCTATGCAAGCTAAATTTAACATTCAACCTAAACCAATTACACCATGAAAGAAAAAAAAGGATTAACCATTACAACATGACAAAATAGCTTCAGCATTGTATCTTTGAATAATAACACTATTTTCGCAGTACTAAATTTTTGCGGACGCAACACTTGAGGATTTTCGTGGTACTTTAATTATTCGCAGATGCAAAGTTTCAAATTCGCAGATCTTACATTGGATTTTATATTAGTTCAATAATATGTAATCCCATATAAATTATGCACTGAAAAATAGCTGCTCAGTTTGTTAATGTGGTTGTTAGTCCGTGGAACGGTTATCAACACAAGTGCAAATTGCTGCAGTTGATCTTCTACAGCTTCCTTCCAGATTCTAGTCGGATTCGGAGCATCTGATGAGGGTAAAGAATGACTTGATCGACATAACGGACGTGAAAAAGAATACTAACAGTATAATATTATACGAAGCCTTCGACACTCCTGCTTCTTTGTTCTTTGCTAAGACTCCTGTGCATAGCGCTGAACATAAAGGGTCGTATAGGATTTTCGCGGATTTAATTTTCGCAGATGCCGTACAGTACCGCGAAATCCGCGAAAGTTTAGTACCGCAAAAGTTTCCGAGCATACGGTATATACAGGCCCGTACGCAGGGTTTCTAAAAGGGGGGTTACATTTTTCAGTGTTCGGTCTTGAGTTTCACTTTGTATGCATGGCAACATATTATTGTTGATATGTATTTTACATTATTAAATCAATCATGAATATGCGCCAAACACAAAACTAATATCCATTAAGGGTATGGGCTGCTTGAAAAAACTACTACTTCAAATGTTGATAATGTTACATATACAAAATGCTAAAATATCACTATTGCCAGCTGCAGCTGGTCGCTTTGACATGGCTATACTAGTCTACACCACTACACTGTGGACTATCATAGCCTATGACCATTCACCGCACAACAATTTACCTTGTTTACAAAGTATTCATGATTGGTTCTATCCACAGACAATGATTTCATTGATTAATTGAGTGACAGATCAATCAGTCAATGAATTCAGTACTACTTCAAAGGGCTCATAAGGCCTGTCTGCCAAAGGTACATGATAAGATCAGCTAGGAACAATGGTACCATCTAATTTGTACAGGCCTTAGTCAGCCAAAAGGGGGGTTCGGTCGAACCCCCCCTGTGTACAGGCCTGATATATATATATATATATATATATATATATATATATATATATAATCTATTCATATCTATCTATCTATCTACGTATCTAATAAATAAATAAATTATATATATAACATCATTACATTCTTCCAGCAACATCCCCACCCACAACACCAGTGCCACCACCTAAGTCATTTGATACTGTTTTCACAATTTGGGGGAAAAGTACATGTCCTGATGAAACAAACCTTGTCTATCAAGGAAGAGCTGTGTCAGGCTACTACAATCACTATGGTGGAGGTGGTAACTTCCTCTGCCTCACAGAAGAAGCAAAATACAATGATGAATCCACTCTGACCAATTCAGGATGGTCATACATCTATGGAACTGAATATGAAATGTCAGCCAATCAGGCTCTCACTCGTGCTAGGCATGACCAGAACGTCCCTTGTGCAACATGTACTGCTCCTTGTTCTAAACAGATAATGATGCCAGGAACTAACACATGTCCTGACGGGTGGACCAAACTGTACTATGGCTGGCTGATGGGGAATTACTACAGCCATGCGGGAAGTACCTCCTTTATCTGTGTTGATGTGAATCCTGATATAATTCCTGGGCAGGGTAGTAACCAGAATGGTGCTTTGCTCTACCACACCCAAGCTGCCTGTGACTATGGAATACCATGTCCACCCTATGATCAGAGAAGGGAAATGTCCTGTGTTGTCTGCTGCCAGTAGACCAGGAGTAGGAACAGGAGCACTTGCACATATTATAAGTAGAATAGAATATCTCAGGAACAAGTAGTGTTGTAGGTTAGACCAATATAAACTCAGTGCATCCTGTATGGTCTTGTAGTGATTACGATCAAATTATTAATCAAGGTGTGATATTGGAAATATGCAAATATTAACATGTGAGCATGTTAATAGTGTTAACTACAGTGAACCCTCTGATAGTGCATGGACTTTCCCATATATGGACACAGTATATATTCATATAATATAGTAAACCTCTCTACAATGGACACGACTTACAGTCCCAGTACAATTCCTACAATACATTTTGAACCTCCCAAAGAGGAAAACCTCTCTGCAAAGAACAAATCAGCTAAATTTATATCATTCCCAAAGTAACCTTCAGTCGAAGGTTCCATAGTATAAGTATATTATGGTGAATATACAGATTCTGAAGTACTTTTAGGTGTTCATGAGATATAATTATAGTGGGGGTGGAGCGTGTAAACTTTGGAGGGGGCAGTGATGATGGGTGCAGTAATTGAATGTATGTAATCCTTCGATACTGCTTAGGAAGCAGCATCATACCTTTTTTCACATTGTTGGATGTTGTATGATGTCATGGCAGACATGTGTGAAGATTCATATGGAATTACAATTAATGCTGACAGGTGCTACTTTGCGTGAACAATTAAATTCATGAAATCGTGTATATTTATTTAATTATAGTGCATTTTTTCGATCAGTATTCAGTGCTGGATTTTCTATTGTAAAGCTATCATAATATAATGAGTATTCCTGTATAACAATTTAAGGGAGGTAAGGGCAATGCCCCCTCAACTAATACTTAGGGAGGGTAACCACCCCCGTTCTACCGTCTATATGAATTATAAAATTGCATAAGTGGTGAAGTGCATGAAGGAAGTGGACCACATATAGCAGGGTGCATGTGTGAAGTGTATACATCTCATGGTGTGCCCACAGTACATGTATCATTACATCTGGTATCCAAGATGGGGATGGTTGGTCTAGATCTGTGCAGTAAAGGATTATACCGTAATAATGATATAACAGATGGGCTGGTTGGTGTGTTGTCATGTGGTATATGGAATCCAGTCGTTGACCATGTACTATACATACTGTAGGGTAGACTATCTTACAGCATAGATATACTACGATTGCATGCATGTAGTATAAGGAGCTGGGGTGGGTGGGGGGGTGGGATTTCGTGTGCATAAGGTAACAGTACAGTCTCAGCACATTGAATTACTATACAAATTCCATTGTAATCATTTTGTATACTTGCACCAGTTCATGTGTATGATAGTCAGGTACTCTGCTAGCATATATCTGTTTGTGAAATTTCATCATAAGGAATGCATGTGCTTGTGTGCATGTGTACATGTGGGTATGTGTGTGTGTGCATGTGTGTGTGTGTGTGTGTGTGTGTGTGTGTGTGCGCGTGCGTGCGTGCGTGTGTGTGTGCATGAGCTTGCCTGTGTGCATGTGTGTACGTATATATGTGCACGCTACAAATTAAAGGATAGACACTGTAAAATATTTTAATTTATCCACTGGGGATAGAACTTGGGAGACTGATATATATAATGGCAAAAATGCAACACAATAATACTGAGCATGCAAGCAGCTGATGATACTGTAGCATGCAAGCAGCTGATGATACTGTAGCATGCAAGCAGCTGATGATACTGTAGCATGCAAGCAGCTGATGATACCGTAGCATACAAGCAGCTGTGATATAGCATGCCAGCAGCTGATGATGACATGCAAGCAGCTGATGATGACATGCAAGCAGCTGATGATACTGTAGCATGCAAGCAGCTGATGATACTGTAGCATGCAAGCAGCTGTGATATAGCATGCCAGCAGCTGATGATCACATGCAAGCAGCTGATGATGACATGCAAGCAGCTGATGATCACATGCAAGCAGCTGATGATCACATGCAAGCAGCTGCAAATATAGCATGCAAGCAGCTGATGATGGCATGCAAGCAGCTGATGATGACATGCAAGCAGCTGATGATACATCATGCTGAAACCATAGATATGCTGAAACAGCAAAGTCAAGAATTGATTCACATACAGGAGCCGGGCCCAGAGGAGGAGTCAGACAACACTTTGGCACCATAGAATGTAAATAGGTCATGGACCTGCGACGTGCACAAACCAAACAACATACAAAGGCATAAAAACAGTAAAAAAACAACCATTCTTTCCCTTAACAGGGAATCACAACAGCTATAGTTCTGTGCTGCAGTAAAACACACCATGATGAAGATTTTTGCCATTGTGCTACTTCTGTTGCTCTGTGGGGGTAGCCCTGGACAAGCGCGGAAAGGTATGATAGTATGTGAAGTCACACAATGACAAACACATGGGTCCCATTCCATTGCTGGTTGTCAGTACTGCATATTTGTGCAGTGCCCGTAGCTAAATATAAATACAGTGTGTGAAGTATAGATCTACAGAGGATGAAAAGGTGCTAAGAACTTATAGGAAGTTTATATACAGTGGAACCAGTCCTGTATAATCCAGCACCCATGCACTGGGGAATGAAAAACAGTGCTGGATTATATAGCATGAAGGTTGCTGGATTGTAGCGATCACCTTGTATGCATAAAAGTAAAGGTCAATGGCAGAGAGTCTTGGCCAGATTAGGCAAATGCTGGTTAAATAATAGAGGTGGTGGACTGGGCAGGTCAAGTTTCACTGTTTACACAATATTCAAAGTAGTTTAGTCCAGAATAGCTACTCGAGGACCCTGATGTTTTCAAAAGTACAGCAGATATCAACTACTATAATTATAGGCATACCTGCTGTCTAGAGTGCATATGTACCCAATGGCATTTTCTTCCTACCTCACACACAAAGCACCCATGCATGTTTAACAACCAGTGTTTACAGTATATAACCCAGAATATATACTAGGAGTATGTATGTACATTTGCGTTCAAGTAGCAACTGCTTTGCATTTGCTTGTGTGCTTTCCAGTATCGAACATTCCAAAATGTCATAGTTACTGCAGCATTTGCTATTAGTACTATATATTTATACAGAAGTACCTCTTTTGAGAGACCACCCTAAGGGACAGGCAAAAGGTGGTCTCTCAAAAGAGGTAGTCTCTGATGAGGGGGGATTTAGTATGGGACATATGTACATTTGCTCCCAGTAAGGCTGGTCTTACAAAAGAGGTGGTCTTTCACGAGGGTGGTCTCTCAAAAGAGGTACTACTGTATGACCACTGAATGTACTGTATGCACTGTATTGTATATAATAGTATTATAATGTACTGTATTTCACACACTACATATATACAAAATTAATATGCAAACCAGTACCCTATACGATCATTCTTTGGACGAAGTCATCATAATAATTATTATACACACATGCACAAATATCATGTCTCTTTAAATACAGAACTGGTCAAAAGTGCCAGGCACAGAAGTGTGAGACAGGCTCAGCAATCAGCCTCCTGCTCACCAGGTGGGCCATGTGATGGCCGTGATGGCCGTGATGGTCTGCCAGGTCCCCCTGGTCCCCCCGGAATCCCCGCTGATACAGGCCCACAGGGGCCGCCAGGGAAACAAGGTCCCCGGGAACACCAGGATCGAATGGAAGGGGAGGAATTACATACACACACTGGGGACGCACCACCTGTCCTCAAGTCAGTGACACTGTTACTGTCTACACCGGCATAGTAGCTGGAAGTTGGTTCACACACCCAGGTGGTGGAGCTAACTACTTATGTCTCATTGACGAACCCAAGTATCACAAGGAAGCTACAGTGGTTGGCAAACATTCGTCAATTTATGGTGCCGAGTATGAAATGCGCAATGGAGAAGCTTTGTCCAATTTGGCTGATCACAACATACCCTGTGCAGTTTGCTATGTTTCCACTCGCTTTGCTCATCTGATGATACCGGGTACGTATGAATGTCCTGACACATGGACCACCGAGTACAGCGGATGGCTTGTCAGTGAAAAGAACGATCACAAACGAACAGAGTATGTGTGTCTTGACAAGACACCAGAAACACGTACAGATGGTAGTGGCAGCAAGGATGGAGCCCTAATGTACCATGTTGTAGGTGGTGGAGGGGGATATGGAATTCCTAACCCGCCATATGATGGTCGAAAGGAACTCTCCTGTGTTGTGTGTACCAAGTAGCTAGCCAGCAAATGAAGGAGAATAAAGCAGGCATTTGCGAAAACCTATTTACGGATACACACACAGTACGTAAAATACATGTATTATGCAATAACCATATTATTATACTGTTTTGTGCATCAGAATACGAACAGAATTCTTTGGTTATGATATGACTATATAATAAGTCCTACATTATGCAATATGTCACCAGCACTCTAAGCTGCTTTAAGTACATTTATCCTTCTAATAGAAATTGAAGAGATTTATAGTAAAGTATAATATGTTATAGTACAACAGGCAAGGTACGTATGCATGTACATTCATCACTAAATGGACAGCTGCTAGCACAGCGAGACTACTAAAGAGCTGAGCAATTGTATGTGGTCTCTGCAGACAGGTGGTCCTTATACGTAGGCGCATTAGTACAACAGGTAGGCCAGCCTACAGTGGTCTCTGTAGACAGGTGGTCCTTATACGGGGGCACATTTGTATAACAGGTAAGCCAGCCTACAGTGGTCTCTGTAGACAGGTGGTCATTATACAAATGTGCATTAGTATAACAGACAAGCCAGCCTACAGTGGTCTCTGTAGACAGGTGGTCCTTATACAGAGGTACATTAGTATAACAGACAGGCCAGCCTACAGTGGTCTCTGTAGACAGGTGGTCCTTATACAGAGGTACATTAGTATAACAGACAGGCCAGCCTACAGTGGTCTCTGCAAGTGAACCTTATACAGAGGTGCACAGGTGCATATCCCCGAGGCAGTATATGTGGATGAGCCAGCTTAAAGAGGTCACTATCTTACAGCTGGCAGAATTATGCAACCAAGTTGCCTTGTTTTAGACAGGCTACCACATATTATACAGTATATATGCAGTTTAAAGCATCAATACTATTGTGTCCATATATGGGATTCTATACATTATTATAGAAACGACACACGAATCTGATCAGTATAGGAAATGCATGGAAGCAATAACTTTTCCATATCTCGCATATCTATTTTGCAGAACTACTTAGGATAATACGTACATATTGAATTTATTTGTGTGTCGATGTACTGCATACACTATATGTGCATGCATATATAGCACGGGTTAGCATATATTTCACTGTCAAAGGAAAATAGGTGAATTGCACTAAATAAAAGTATATAGATCAGTAGTGGGACGTGCTGTATGAAACCATAGACACTGTATACTAGTATATAGTGTCAAGTATAGTATGTTACATAATGGACACTATATTCTAGTGTATAGTGTCTATATGATGAAACCATTTGAAATGTGTTCTTCACACCTGTACGTACACCTAGTCTAAGAGTATTAATGCATGGGGGCATAAACACACACAGAGTCACACACACATATATAGATGCATGCACTTGCAAAAGCACATACACATATTATGCATTCTTCATGTCACCCCTTCAGTATAGTTACAATGCCCATGCAGTAGGTGGGACCAAGGGTCATTTGGTGCAACGCAACACACACACACACACACAGGTGGTGTGCGTTTGCATATCCATGTGTGTGTGTGTGTGTGTGTGTGTGTGTGTGTGTGTGTGTGTGTGTGTGTGTGTGTGTGTATGTGTGTGTGTGTGTGTGTGTGTGTGTGTGTGTGTGTATTGTACAGTGTTATAATACATATTACAACAGTACATTCTGCAGTTCCCATAGCCAATGTACATGTGCATGACTGAGGAAAGTGACCTCAACAATATTAATACGTTATGGATATGTTTTGGATTTGGCAGCACCTCAGATAGACCCTTGGATGTGGTTGGATCAAGGAATTAATATCCTACACAGAATGGTGTTCCCACAAACAACACGCGTCTCACTACGGTTTCGTGGAATCCACTGCATGGAGCCCCATGTACCCACCCGTTCCCTAACACAGGGCATGATGTCAAGCTGCAATTAAAATGTCACAAGCAATTCACTGCTGATGGAAACATCCTATACACAATCATCAAACCTGTCTTACCACATTTGACACAATCCCGTGGAATTTCACTGCAAAAATGCAATAGCTAGTTGCTGTACATTCAACCATGCAAGACATGCAACTCATGCATTGTATATTATACTGTTTTTCTTTGTTTTTGCATGCATGTTTCATACATGCTTGCATACGAACCACTAGTCAGTGTGGTACATGATATTATCTACACAAAAATCACAGGCAGAAATAGGGTAGCTATAATACGATGATCATGTGCAAGTTATGTATATGTGTACACATACACAGTGACAAACA